>JAUTXW010002709.1:0-48636 GCA_030620095.1 Kuschelorhynchus macadamiae | reverse complement strand
ATCAATAACCTTTTTTTTATTTTTTATTTATATATTTTTTTGTCTTTTATCTGATTCAATTTTTATCTGCGCGTGTCAATACCTTAGTTTCTTAACCTCATCTCAGTGTGTATTTTAACATGTGACGTTATAGTTGTTTGATTTGTTTTTGTCATTTTAGTTAATGTTGAAGGTTTGTTTGAATTTTGTATATTTATGGTGATAGTTTTTGATTGTTATATTAATTGTAGGTCTGATGATGCCTGAAAAGGCGAAACACGTGTAACCGCATTATACTCTTTTTGACTGAGACCGAGACTTTGTGTCTTATTTCTAGTTTAGTCATTTGAAACTTGGTCTCTTAGAGAATATGGACGCTTTCTTGCAATTACTATTATGTCACGGTAAAGAAATGACGACCATGGAGTCAATTCCTTAAGTAGTTGCTTGGTAGTAGTTATTATATATATACTTTACATGGAAAATTAGTATAAAGTATTATTCGCAGTAACAAATAAATATATAATACTTAAAAACGTGTAACTCAAAGTGATTGTTGATATAAAGAAGGATTATTAGTAACAAATACGTAAAAACTCTTAAAGAGTAGTAGTGGAAACGGTTGTAGCTACTTTAGTGCTAGCTGGGATATGACTCTTAATGTTTGACTAAAAATTGAAGTCAATCTGGTAAGTAGTTTTTAAGCTATGCAAACTGACAGACATACAGACAGACCGACGGAATTGACCATTAAAAAGTTTTTCAGGCTGAATTTTTAAATATTCTATTAATCTACCATTTTGTTTTGCCATTTTGAATTAGTTCCATAGTTTTACTAGTTGATCCCTATACCACAATTAGTTATGGCACACAATTTGAAATTAATCCACTAAGTTGTTTTTTCTGGTTGAATATTTAAATATTTTATCAAGCCGCCATTTTATTCCGGCACCTTGGACTCGTACCAAGATTTTACCAGTTGATTCCAACTTAATACTTAATTTTATGCAAATAAGTCGTTTTTTAATAATAGTTTTTTAACATTTCTAGGCCGCCATTTTGTTTCGCCATATTGGATTTCTCCAAAATGTTACCCATATGACCCCTTAATTGTGAACCAAAATTTGAAGTCAATCGGAATAGCAGTTTTTTTAGCTATGCTGCGAACACACATAGACATACACACGGAACGACGGAATTGAGAAAACATCTTTTTTGGCGCATCTAGGGACCTTGAAATGTAAAGATCGAGATTTTTTCACGATTACAATACTTTACTTTTACTGGGGAACTAAAAAACTAATAAATCAAAGTTAACATATGTCATTTGTCATCCAATAATTTTAGGTTTTCGATTTATAGGCGCATATGTCTGCTTGGTATCTGTTTTCTTTATCGTTTATCTTTATAATATTCAGTGATATTTTTATCATGTTCTTCAACAATCCGAGGTTAACTAGTGGGGAAATACTTTGTAGCATATTAGGCAATACATAATTTTTTACAATAGACGTAACACAATATTGTCGTTTAGCCGTCAAGGTCACGCCTACTTTCTTTTTTATGCCAAACCACCGATGATTTGCAATAATATTAGAAATAAAGTTTGGTTTGCATTTAAATAAAACTCACCGAAGCATATTTTATATATTTATATGTACAGGGTGTCCGGATTTGGTTGCAAAAGCAGAGTATCTCGCTTAGTTTTAAAGATAGAACCTTGCGGTTTTCACGAACCTGAGCTAATTTTTTGTGAAACTCATGAAGCCGTAAACAAAATTTTCAAAGCCTTCTTCGTTTATGAGATACAGGGCGAAATAGAAAATTTTGCATTTTGGGACCCCCTCGTATCTCGGTTATCCTTTAACATAACGCAAAGAGAAAAATTGCTACTTATGCAGTTTTTTACGCTGGATCCAGTGGCGTAGTTATATTTTTCATTTGAGTTGTTATTTTTTAGATATGATCCAAAGTTGTGTTTTTTTTAAATGGGACACCCTGTATATTTGTCTAGAAATTGATTTGTCCTTTTAAAAGCTTCTCAAAATATATAATAGTATGGGTCTATTTTAATAAACAACAACAAAAATCCTAATTTTTATAATTATCATCCCAAATTTTGCAGTAGGCCATGCAAAACAATGCTGCCATTTATTTAACGTTATTCGTTAACAATATCTACATCCTAACAGTAAATCAAAATAAATATGTAATTAAATCTATTTATCAAAATATGTATTGATAATTTCGCACCAAAAAAGTACCACCTACCTAGATTTATGTAACACAAGAACAAAACAGTAATAAATTATTATGTAACAAGTCTTTCAGCAAAAATCAACTGTCGTATAAGAACTACAGTAACCAAGGAAATCAAAAGAACTGTTCAAACTGATTTCCATTTTGTTCTATGCATGCTTCGCACAATTTTCGTATTCGTTTTAGGGAGTTAAGCAAAATAACGGGATGATTTTGTAAATAGCGAAAATTTTCTCTTATTGCATTTCCTAAATCTTGGACATTATCATAGTGGTCTTTGTAAATTCTATTTCCCAGGTATCCCCATAGAAAGAAATCTAAAATCCACAAATCTGGGGACCTAGGGGGCCATCTTATAGGTCCATTTGTTCCGATCCATTGATTGGTAAAATTATTGTCCAGAAATAATCTCGTCATTCCACAATTGTGTGCAGGAGCACCGTCCTGTTGAAAATAAATTTCGTTAATTTGCGCTAGAGGAACATCGTCAAGTAATTCAGGTATAGCTGCCTCTAAAATTTCTATATAGCGATTGGCTGTTAGATTTCCCTCAAATATATAAAATTTTATATGTGTTCCTAATATGAAACAGGACACATTTAGACCAAACCTGCCCTGCTGTCTTCTGGGAAATATTTGGTGTTGATTTTCTTGGGACCAGAATCTACTATTGTGCCTATTGAGTATACCAGAATTACTGAAATGTGCTTCGTCTGACCATATAACCTTCCTTTCAAAATCTCTAACCATATCGCATCTTTCTCGAAACCAATTGCAGAAGACTACCCGACGCTCTGCATCCCCTGGCTGTAAGTGCTGCACGAGCCTAAATTTGTATGGGTGGTATTTGTGCTTTTTTAGAATTTCTTGAACTCTAGTTTTTGGAATCCCTATGCTCTTTTCACTGGCCCTACAAGAGTTTGTAGGGTAAGCTTCTGCATTAGCCAAAACCGTAATTTCCTCAGCCTCCCGATTTTCTTTATTATATGTTTTCGTACGAGGTTTGATAAATGATCCGTGATTAAGTAAATTCTTTTTTATCCGATAAAAAGTGGATATATTAGGTTGCCTCCTTTCTGGATATCTAAATAAAAATTAAGCAGTAGTATTTGAACATACCTAAAAATTAACTATGTACCTGTTAAAATACATCTCGGAAGCCGCTTCAACATTTTCATTACTTAATATAAAACAAGCTAACATATCGTACTTTTCATAATGTTCGAAAGTTTGGTTTTCTTCCATAATAATACAAATGTATTTTTACACAATAAATAAATACAAAAAACTAGCGCTATATTTTATATACGCGTACAAAATTGGGAAAAGTCATTTGCTTCCGAGAAAACAAAAGAAAACTGCAAAATTTGGGATGATAATTATAAAAAATAGGATTTTTGTTGTTTATTAAAATAGACCCGTACTATTATATATTTTTGAGAAGCTTTTAAAAGGACAAATCAATTTCTGGACAAATATACAGGGTGTCCCATTTAAAAAAACACAACTTTGGGTCATATCTAAAAAATAACAACTCAAATGAAAAATATGACTACACCACTGGATCCAGCGTAAAAACTGCATAAGCAGCAATTTTTCCCTTTGCGTTAAGTTAAAGGATAACCGAGATACGAGGGGGGTCCCAAAATACAAAATTTTTCTATTTCGCCCTGTATTTCATAAACGAAGAAGGCTATGAAAATTTTGTTTACGGCTTCATGAGTTTCACAAAAAAAGTAGCTCAGGTTCGTGAAAACCGCAAGGTTCTATCTTTAAAAATAACCGAGATACCCTACTTTTGCAACCAAATCCGGACATCCTGTACATAATGCTTAATAATTGGAGCAGGGTTTACAACGGACATTAGGTTTTTTTATAATAACTAAGCCCAAGATTTATAAATATGAAATGTATAAAGTGCGGGACACCAAAGAAAACCGGGCGGAGTCAGTCGGTTTAGGAAGGTCGGCCAAGAAATCTCTTTAAACCAGTGGTGTCCCGTCGTTCTTTAAATAATATGGCACTCCTTTTTGACTATACGCACTTCAGATAATTAAAAAATGTAACTATGCTTAATGAACCTTTATCTATATGTGTCTGTTTTCTTTCGTGTACCGCACTTCTAGACCTCTTTTATGTTGCAAAAACGGCGAACTTTCGAATTTTAAAATGATTTAATTTTGATTTTTCTTGATCGATTTACCTATAAATATATTTTTTCTTGAGGCCTTTTCTTGAGCTACTGCCTACGTCCACTATTATTGGACCACCCAGTATAGTGATACATGATTTTCAAGTCCAGATTTTACAAGGACAGCCAGCATCAGATCTAGTGAACGAGATTTATCAAAATTTTAATTTATGCAGTTCGACTTTGGGCTACTCGGGTATGCCAAAAGTGGCCGTCTGTCTCCGTTTGTTATATTACTTTATACAGGGGCCGTCATTATGAAGTACTATATAGGGCGTTTCCTAATTGCGTGCTGATGTTAGGGGGGGGTGTTTTTATGACCTAAAAGTATTAACTTTTGAGATACAGGATGGTCAAGCTTAAAAAGAAAAAAATTTTTTTCATCCCAATTCTGATGCTATTGTAGACAACTGCATGCAATTTGATACACGTCTTCTATGCATTAAGGACTATACGGATTTACCCAGGTTAATTACATGTGCACGCCACTGGTAGACATTTCAAAAATTGATTGTTAATAAAAAATGTCCTTCTATGCATAAACGACGTGTATCAAATTTCACACAGTTTTGTTATCTATAATAGCATCAGAATTAGGATTTAAAAAAAAATGTTTTTTTAAAACCCTGTATTTCCAAATTTAAGATTTTAGGCTCATATTAAACCTTTTTCTTAAAAAGGTCCAAGAATCACCCCCCTTTAACATTAGCACGCAATTAGGAAACGCCCTGTATAGTACTTCACAATGACGCCCTCTGTACATAGTAATATGACAGACGGAGACAAACGGTCACATTTGGCATACCCGAATAGCCCAAAGTCGAACTGCGTAAGTTAAAATTTTGATAAATCTTGTTCACTGGAATCAGTGCTGGCTCCCCTACTATAACTACACTGATGTGTTAATTTTGGAAAAATATGAGCTGTGTAGTTTTTCAAATATTAATTGCAACATTAGATATTTTTTGACACCCGAACAGAAAATTAATTATTTTGAAGTAGTTTATTGACAGCTACTTTATAAACAATTTTACAAAATATATGAAAAAAATCTAAGCCATTTTTGAGGTTGACAGCTGTGATTCTAATGGTTCGATTTCTTCTAAAAGTTCAAAAAATTCCTCTGAAAATGATGAGGTTTCGTCGTCACTACTTGAAGATCCCAGTGTGATAACTAAATCATCAATAACCGTTTCAATTTTGCCATCTACTTCCCAGTATTTCTCTTCAATAGAACGAACATTGTATTAACAAGTAACATTGGATCACATACAAGATTGTTCGATTTAAGCCACGATATCATATGAGCTTTTGTAGAGTATTTAGTTGGCACTTTATCTTCTACGTGAGAATGATAAGACGCATTATCCATTACCACGACTGAGTTGGAAGGAATGTTAGGTAGAAGCTTCTCGAGCAACCACTTTTCAAAATATTATCTTTATTCATCTGTCCATGATGGTCTCCAGTTGATAGGCCCGAGCAAAAAACTAAAGCAGCACCTGGAACAAATCCGGCTTCTGAACCAGTCTGAACTATAATAAAGTGCAACACCTGTAACACTTTCACTTTGCCAGCATTTGTTCACTGTCATATCATTATCTACCCAGGTTTCGTCTAGATTCACAATATTGCGTCCTTTTTGCCTATATTGCCTTACAGTTGATAGATATTTCACCCTGTAATTTGTGGCAAATTGCTTTTCCTAGTTGCTTAACTAGTTCTTTGTTCTTATCTTGACATGTTCTTGTCCTCCAGGCGCTTAAACTACTGATGCTTTCACTAGATAAATATCCGGCGGCGTCATGGTTACCACATTTTTATCTTGATACCGATTGGGATCCCTGGGAAGTTGTTTATTCATCACCTAACTCACTTAACTGATTTTTACATATTTCCCAGTGATTTTTAAGCTGGTCGACTATCGACTGCATTTCTTTAATACATTTTTACATTTTGCGCTATATCCAAGTTTGCCCGTAACTTTTAATTTGACAAAATGTTGCCAAATTATGTCTTCTTTCCTGCTTCGATTAGCCATAATAATTAATTTTGCGACGCGACGTGTGCCAACTTTCAGAGCAAAATAATAAACATAAAGGGTTCGATGTATTTGGCCCGAACCTTCACTGTCCTGAACAGTCGATATTCCTAAGAGTCATTGGCCCAAAACTTCGGTTTACCTCAGTGATTTAAAACAGCCGCTTAAAATACTGATAAATTCGGGCACTTGACCGTGAATGCATTAAATCCAGCAATGGCCCGAATCTTCGTTTTACCTCAATGATTAAAAACCGCCACTGGCCCGAAAAGGCAGTATTTGTTTTGCAGAAATGTGTAATATTAATTTTGTAAGTATTTATAGTATTATGTATTACATTTGTTTACATTACATGTATTATTTATTTATTTTTGTTACAAACACAAACGTGTCTACATCAACAAAACAAAACTTGAAAACACAGTGGATTTGTTTGATATGTCCAGGCAATAGTCCGCAATGTATTTTCTTTTTCGGTAGTCGAAGTTTCGGGCTATTGCTTGTTTTAGTGCATTCACAGTCATGTGCCCGAATTTTCGGTACAGTAACCGTTCGGGCCAGTTAAGTTTTGGGATAAATGTGCACTGCCATATGAAGTTTTGCGTTCGCTTGCTAATAGCCGTCCGTGACAGACCATTCGCGTATTGCAAGTTTCTGCGAGTTTTAACAGGGTAGTAGGCGGGCTTTCTGGTTATTGTCAGATTTTCAATCGAACTTCTAA
Source organism: Kuschelorhynchus macadamiae (assembly GCA_030620095.1). NCBI lineage: Eukaryota > Metazoa > Arthropoda > Insecta > Coleoptera > Curculionidae > Kuschelorhynchus > Kuschelorhynchus macadamiae. Next base: position 41,445 of record JAUTXW010002709.1, on the reverse strand, counting down.
TAGTGTTTTTATCTTTTTACTTTTTTATTTAAAAACAGCACTAACAACGGTAACAAATAATATTTAAATATTATTTTCAAAAAAAATCAAGATTTTTTTTAAATTAAATCTGTGATTTCTAATTTTTTTCTACCCTGGTATAAATAAGGTAAGTAGCATATTCACTGGCTCTTAGACTATTAGAACTAGAACCCACTGTGACTGACTAGCTGACTAATAAGTAATGTTAAGCTGTATTTAATTGATTTACAAAAAGCAATGGAAATTTGAATAAATTAAAGTAGTAATGGTTTTTAACACGATCGGGATCAAACCAGTTTGAAAAAACGTTCAATTTTTCGTTTTTAAAATACAATTAATTATACGTACTAGACATTTGGCAAAGCCAACTGTGAAAGCCGTTCAATTAAGAAAAAACTACGAAGGTCGACTGTACCTAGCCAAGCGCAAAAATAAACGGTGATAACCACAAAATTAGGTAATCATCTCGATTTGCAACGAGTGTTTAAAACATATTTTCACACATTTGAACCAAGTTTTGTGAGCAAAGTTCATATTTGAGAATTGTTTTCTAGGTCAAATAAAAAATAGCTAAAACTAGGGTTAACGTGAATAAATTACCTTCTGTTTAACCCTTAACTATAGACGTGGATATGTGTAAGGCAAGCACGGGAGTCAAACTGATTCTTGATTGCCACCTAGAGCTGTGTAAGAATCTAAAAAGACACATAAAAAAAATAGTAAAGAAAATATACATTTTCACTTCCCTCGTAAAAGGGAAGATTGTAATCGTTGTCTGTTCGCGGAATAGTTAAAAAGCCACTTAGCCGATTAGCTTCAACTTTTTTTTTGGTCAAAAATTAAGGTGCATAATATGGGGACATAGTAACATTTTGGTAAAAATATAATATGTCAAAGCAAAATTGCAGACTAATGAAATGTTAATAAATTATTACTTAGTATCTACTTGTCCAATTTATTTAAAATCTTGCACAAAAATCAAGTATTATGTGGGAATCAACTGATAAAATTTTGGTATGAATTCAAGATGGCAGAACAAAATGGCGGCTTAATAAAATATTTAAACATACTGACTGAAAAAACTACCTAATGGACTGGTTTCAAATTGTGCGCCATAATTAATTGTAATATAGATCATGATTATGAATAATTTAGTAGCAAAAAGTCTCGATTTAGTCCCTTTTCCTACTTTGCCCACTCGAGGTTTTTGTATGTTATCGTTCCTAGACTAAACAAAATACTGCACTCGTGCATTCTTATAGGTAATCATAATTTAATAACATTACGAAAGTGATTTTTAAAACCACTTTAAAGACTCCTTTTGTTGAACTAGTTTGTCTCATTATAAAAGTTTATGTGCAGCGACTCAAGATCAGACAATAAAAACGGCGATAAGTGAATTACAAAAAATTCCTTTATGATTAAGTTATTCGACCTTATAAATCCGGATCGTTTATGAATTATCCACAAAAGCCTACCACAAATCCAGTATTAACTAGTTTGCTATAAACCGGTATCGACTGATTGGCAGCGATTTAATAAGTGGTGACACTTTGGCATTTCGATTCAGTTAACTCCGATTTATATAACGATGTTTGGGGGGATCTTTGCTGGTAGATAAGGTTCACCAAATTAATATATAACTGGGAAGTCAATTCTCGAATTACAAAAATTTATTTTTAGTTGGCGGCTTGTTAGCAACCTTAGCGCTGGTCAACTTTTAAAATTATATAAAAGGTAAAAAAAAACTATTTTTCACAAATCTTTTTCTTTTCAGCGCCATCTATAAAAGCCGTCCTATAAAATATCTAAAAACGTATAAACATTATTCAATCATATACAGAGTTTTGAGCAAAATATCAAATTTAACTCGAAACTAATCTCGTTTGATGTCACTAATCTGTTTTCTAGTATTCATGCTAAAGATACTATCAAATTAGTAGAAAACCTTTTAAACAAAAAATCAGTTAATTGTGTTTAAGAACAAGAAATATTATAAACAAAACTACATCGAATTTATTTTAGCACATAAGGTATAATTATGGGAAATCCATCAAGCCCCTTATTCGCTCAAATATTTTTACACTCTAGAAAAGCAAATCAACAGACCTCATTTTTTTTAATATTTTATATACTGGCATAGATATGTTGATGATGTTTTAACATGTTTTACAGGAATTGAACGACAATTAGATATTTAGATATTTTTCTCGAATATATTAATAAACTTCGTCCTACTACAAAATTTACAATTGAACTAGAATCTAACAGCAGTATAAATTTCTTAGATTGAACCATTAAAATATTAAATAAAAAACATGATTTTTCTGTGTATTATAAACCTTCATATACGGATACTACTATACACAATTCCTCATGTCATCAATACTCAACATAAACTAGCCTCTTTTCAGAGTATGATTCTCAGACTAATCTCCCTACCTCTAAGTAAAACTAATTTTCAGACCGTGTTAAACATAATCAAACAGATTGCAATAAACAATATATTTTCAAAAAACTACGAAGGTCGACTGTACACCGTCGACTGTATTACAATAAACTTTAGGAACGTATGTGTGTGCTTGATTAGCTATATATCCAATACGTTCCTTTTTTATATGAACTGTGAGAGTTTATTGAAACACTGTCAAAACGAAATAAAATAAGTCTATTGAACTAGAATAACAAAATTCACAACCGACTTCTTGCAAGTCCAAAAACAGAGTCCTCTTCTAATATTAATACAAATCTCAAGAAACATAAAGTTCCACCCCCTGTGCCAAAATTCCTCGCTTTAATTGGTCCTATTCGTTGGCAAAAGGGTTTTTTTTCTATCTTCGTAAACTTTCCCATGGTCAAAATAAAAACATTAATTACAGATAGTAAAATGGGAATTTGGAGAAAGCTTTACTATGAAGGATCGTTTCGGTATTTTCCTATCATAAACCCTAAATGCAATAAACAGTTTACTATCGGTGATGGTTCCTACTATCGAACGTGCAACAATATTTTTTAAAATCGTACAAAGAAGTGTTGTAAAAATAAAAATTAACGGATAGCATACAAGAACTTTAAAACTAAATTAGACTCTAAATGCCGATGGAAATTCCCACAATTATGTACAGAAAACTAAGTACCTACAAATTGTTACATTTCTCAAGAGCAATAGATAATTAGCCTAGATTAAAAAAGTAAATGTAAAATAAAATAAATATGTACAGTATGTTATGCAGTAACAATGAAAAGAAAAACAAATATATACAGTGTGATATGCCTTTGGCAGACAAATGTGGGAGGCATTCAGTCGCCACAAAACAATATAATTGATAAAATTCTACAAAAAAAGTTATATAAAAAAACTATAAATATGATTTACCCTAATATCAACAAAAATAAAACTGCATCAGACCCTGTACCATAACGGGTCAACTGACTGTTTTTCGCTTTGTAAATATTAACATTATGAAAATAGGGTACCTAATTTTCAATTTTGCAGTTGTTTATGAAAGTTAAGCTAATGATAACTTAACCTAGTGTGACAACTACCTATAAACAAAGTTTTGCTAAAATTAAAATAATCATATTAGCCTTGACAGAGGTTGCTATGGTTTTTAAAAACAATTGAATTTTGACAAGTAACTTTTATCACTTGTGGTACTTTATTTCGTGTCTCTATTGGTATAGACTACAAATTCTTTGTAATCTCTTTAAAATGGCAAGTTTTACAAGGGCGGAACAAATAGATATACTTCTCGTTTATGGCGAGTGCTTGCAAAATAAAAGACAGGCTCAAACACTCTTCGCAGAGCGATATCCCGACAGAAACTAACCCTGCTATGTCTATTTTCCGTGGCTAGTACAACATTTGAAAATTACACGACATTAAATTGTTCAACTTTGCCTTAATTTAACCAATCTCGTATATCTTATGGTTTTTGAAATGCCAATGTTATTCCATCGAATTTGAAACACCCTGTATATATACTTAATCTAAGAGTTACCATTGAAAGATACATGTTATTTATTCATCTGAAGCAGGGCTTTGAGAGGATTTCATGCTCACATTTACTCTCCTACAGCTAGGGTGTCAGAAATATTACTAAAACTCAGCGTTTTAACACTCAACTAAACCAAAATTTAACTCAAACACAATATGAACTTTTGGTTGTAAAATTAGTTGAAGAGATCTCAAAACTCCCTTGACTTCAAGCATTTTTAGTTTTTTCTAACCAAAATTTTATAGTAAAACACCATCACACCTGCAGAACCTATCGAAAACGGACCTAAGTTTAACGAAATTGGATATTGTTTAAAGACGGACGTTTTGTTAATTAATTTTGAAATTATAGACGGATATTCCAATTTTATTTATGAGTTGTATGATCAGGACATAAAATACTCGTAAAAATAACATAGACATTGTAAATGAAATCTATATTATTTAAATATTCAAAATGTCTTGTACAAATATGTAAACATCCGAATACTGAAATAATTTGTAAAATAAATAACCCACATTACTTAAGTCAACAGTAGCAAATTGGAGATGTTAGAACACCGAATTTGAAATGAGTATCGCCAAATAACTCCATAAATACTGCATAAGGTCCAAGTTTAGTTCGAACATAATTATTGTAGTATTAAAACTGATGGTCCAAGTTTAGTTCGAACATAATTATTGTAGTATTAAAACTGATGGTGGTCACTTTAAATCAGCATCATGATGAGCTTATACTGTCCACTGCGGGACGAAAGTCTCCCCTATTTCGTTCCACCTCTTTCTATCCTGTGCCATCTGGATCCAGTTTCCTCTCACTCCATTCCACATGTTTTCTAGTCCACCGTCCGTCTGTCATCCTGTTAACATGTCCCACACAGTTTCGTTTCAGGTGTAGCATGACTTTGGCAGCGTTCTTTAGCCTCATTCTATTTCCTATGGTTGCATTGGTTATTTTGTCTCTAAGGGTAAATCCCAACATCGATCACCCCATTTTCCGTTGCATATCCTGATCTTGTGTTTGTTTTTTTTGTTTTTCTTGGTCATTGTAAGCGTCTCAGCTCCGTATGTGAGCACGGCATGGATAATACACATTGGTCAAAGACTCTTCGTTTCAAGCAAATTGGAATATCTGACCCAAATGTGTCCCTGAGCTTCCCAAATGCCGCCCAAGATAGACCTATTCTACTCTGTATTTGATGCCAATTACGTGGCCCAGATATTTATAAATGTGAACTTGTTCGATGTTTTTGTTATTGATTTTTAAGGAGACACTTATTACCAGATTTGTTATGAACTGGGTTTCTGATAAATTGATATTTAGACCAGCGTTTTGTGATGTTTCGTGGAGCATTTGTAGCATATTTTATACATCTTGTATGTTGTCTGTTATTAGGACAATATCATCTGCAAAACAAAGATGTCTTATTTTTTCGCCGTCGATGTTTATTCCCATATATTCCCAGATTATCTTTTTAACCTGCTTTTTAGGAGAGAGCGCATCTCTTTGTATTATGTCTTTCTTGTTTTAAAGTTGTCAGTGTATTGGTTGGTCGGTGTTCTAACATTTTCTGTGGCATTTTCGTATATATGTTTGATAATTGCCGAGTGCTTTCAGAAGTTTTTGTTGGTCTACCGAATCGAAGATCTTTTCGTAGTCCACAAATACAAGTATAAGAGTCTTATTGTATTCTATGCATTTCTCAATTAGTATGTTTATCTTTAGAAGCTGGTTGTTTGTCCCGTATCCTGAGCGTTCTTTGGGGAGAAAGTCTAGACCAGGGGTGCTTAAACTTGAACTGCTGGCGATCTACCTCAATATTTTTAGACTACTTACGATCGACTCTGAAAGGCTGCATGTATGTGTGATGCAGGGTTGTCGTACATACACGATACATACACCCTACCTACCTACCTACCTACCTACTTACCTAGGTAGGGTGTACCGTAGCATATATAGATATTAGCTTTCCGCACAATATACATTATTTTAGTCAAGGTTTGGGTTAGGTTTAGTTAGGTTCTTCTCTACAATATCAATAAAAAAACTCATAGTTATTCAAAATTGCGAGTTTATTGGTTGTTACAAAACAAAAGAGTTACATATGGTGTTAAACTTAACTAAGGAGTGACACTTTGGATGTTGAATCGTGGCACTGCATGTCCTCAGAATACTTTTCATAAGATGGTACGTAACCACTGAGTGCTAATCGCAAGCATGATGACATATGATCGTCAGTTAGTCGATTGCGATATTTTGACTTAATTATCTTCATTTCAGAAAATGCAGACTCGCACAAGTAAGTTGACCTAAACATTGCTGTCAGTTGAAGGGCGATTTGCCTTAGATTCGGATATTTATATTCAGATATAAAACACCAGAAATTTGTATCAGATGCTGTAGCTTTGAGATGTATATCTGATATAATCTGCACCAACTCATTTTCAACAGAATATGAGTTCATATTAAACTGACTTGCTATTTCAGTTGCTAATTCCTCAATGTTTTTACATGAAAAAGGATAACTCATAAATGATGCTATATTTGCTAATTTACTACAATCATAAAAACGCATTTCGAATTGTCCCAAAATATTTGATAATTCAGCCTCATACGTATCATAATTCAACTGAGGAATCCTTGCTTTCAAAGACGGAAAATGTTTCAGGTCCTTTCTTTTCAGTTGATCTATCATAAGTTGCAATTTACTTTTGAATGCGTTTACTGCGCTAATCATCTCAACAGTTTTTCCTTTACCTTGAAGCTCCAAGTTAATGGTGTTTAAGTGCATTGTGATGTCAGTCAAAAATGCCAAATCAGTCAGCCATTTTTCGTTTTTCAACATCTGAGTGTCATCACCTCTTTCGTCTAGAAAAGCTGTTATTTCGGGCAATAATTCTTGAAACCTAAATCAGTGTGTTCAGCTGACTCCCTATCTTCCAACTGCGACTTAAAGAGCCGCCGTTGCAAGCTACGTGTACGGATGGAATTCACAATTTTTTTTTGTAATGCATATAATTTTCTCCGTGTTTAAAACTTTTGAACACAAAACTTGTTGATGTATAATGCAATGGATTGAAAAAAATGAAGGGAAATCTTCATTAGCTCGACACAATGCCGCAAAACCGTTTTTGTTTCCAGTGACTGTCATATCGGTGGATTCGTCGAACTGTAAAGGAAAGGATGTACATTCCATGATATCATTTTTTAGTTTATCTGCCATGTCCTGACTCATGACTTCAATACGCCTTGTGACAGCCGGACGAGATAACTGAAGTTCTCTAATAGCAGACATGATTTCTGTTTTATTTTTAAAATCTCCAAATAAAGTCTCACCCGCTTCAATAAATGCTTCCTTCACAACCGATCCATCTTCGAATGGTTTCTTGTGTTTCGCCAATATATGAGATATTTTAAATGACGCGATCGTAGCAGCTTTTGATTGTTTGGCTGGTCTTGTGAACATGGTTTGTTCTTTTTTCAAACAAGATATCAAATCACGTACTTTTCGGTTTCTTAATTCACTCTTTGGCGGAAAATCCTTTTCATAGTTTTTATGAACCGTTTTATGATGCCTCTCTAAGTTACCACGCTTAGGTATTGCAACTGATGCACGACAAATAAGACAAATGCACTTATCCTTCACCATACAAAACAAAAATTCTTCCTCCCAATCGTTATTAAAATGATACGTTTTAGATTTCTTCGCTGCACTCATTTTGTACTATTTAATAATAAACTTTGTATCGACGTAGTATTGCCTTCAAGTTGCAATTCAGAATGACTCCAATTCCTGCAGCCGCAACATTTATATCGGCGTGAACGAAAGTCTCGAATGTTCCCGTCAAACGCACTGCCCGAAATTTCTAGAAAAGTGGCAAGAATAAAAAACGCGGCTTTTCTTTGACAAGTACCGCGCGTTCCTTTGATAAAGCCGCCTTTTGCCGCTAGCAGAGTGTTATTTTATTACGTAATAAATTTTTGTAGTTTAGTTAAGTACCTACTTATTAAAAAAAAATTTCTTCTCGAGATCTACTCAAAAAGCACGTTTGAGCACCCCTGGTCTAGACTATTCACCAGACGTATTGCAATAATTTTGGTAAATAACTTATTTACGTGGCTTAGGAGACTGATTGGTCTATAATTTGTTGTCTGTAGCGTCTTCTTTTTATGTGTGATGATGATTGTTGCGTTGTTCCATTGTGATGGTCTTTCTGAGATAAATTTATTAAATACAGTTTTAAGGTCCTTGGTGTTTTTCATTCCGCCCTACTTGATTGCCTCTATCATAAGTCCATCTTTACCAGACGCTTTGTCGTTCTTCATCTACTTTAAAGACGATTCTTTCTCTGTTATCTCCGGAATTTCTTCCGAACCCTGATTTAATATTTTTGGAATATTGACTTCAGGTGTTGGTCTTTTTGATGCATATAGTTCTTTGTAAAATAGTGCAATAGTTTTTAGGATGTCTTTTTCGTTGGTTATAATTTTTCTTTGATTTTCTGTTTATTTTTCTTCTTATGACTCTGAGACTTTTATTCTGTTCTATCACTTGTTTGATCTGTTATGTATTCTTTTGTCGCTTGTGTCTTCTAATCTTCTTTTATATCTTCTTATAACTGTATATTGTTTCGTAGTTTCATCTTCCATTTCCCTTTCTTTCATTAAAATGTTGGTTCCTTGATTCAGTTCTTGCTCTCCCCTTGCCTGGGGCAGTATTTTTCTACGGCCGTTATTACACTAAATCTGATGTTTTCGAATATATCGTCTGTTGTCAGCGTATAGTTATAAGTTATTAGGGAGGTTTCTGGACATTCCCTATATGCATCTATATTTTCTGGGGTTTTCCATCTCGTATAGTTCATTCTAAGCATCATATTTGTTCTTTCCCTTTTTGTGGTATTCATTAACACCGCGCTTACAATGCGGTGATCACTTCCAGTCAAAAATCTGTTTAGCGAATTTACGTCTTTTACAATATCCTTCCTATTACTGGTTACACAATCTATTGCGTTTTTTGTTTTGCCTCTGGATTTGCCCAGGTCCACTTTTTGTTCTCTTTTTTTTTCTGGAAGAAGGCCTTCATTGCAGATTTCACTTTAAATATTTCTGGGTAATTAAGAAACCGAATTTACAAAACAAAGGGTTGGAATGAAAATTTAATAGGTTTAAAATCAGGTCGACTTTCTGTCCATTTAAAATTGTACTTACCTCCTGCTTTTTCTTCCTTGCCTCCAGCGAGTCTTGTAAAAATGATAAGTGTTTTGTTTTTTGTTTGGACTTCTTATTTTTTCAGGCCAAGCAAATACTGTATAAACTTATGCGACTTACGTTTTCTTAATTTATGGATATAATAAAATAATGCAATTACCTAAGGACTTATCATTGACATATAGGACAAATGAAATCTTTGTAAAATATTGTTTACTATAAATTATCATTTAGATAGCGGTTTGTTGTTGTAAGCGTTGTATAATAACTCATGTTGTTACGTCATTTATTTTTTCTCCATCAATTTTCATTAGAAAAATTCAAAACAAATACCTACGTTTTTTTATTGTTCGCCATTGACGTGTAGAAGCAAATATTTACAAAAAAATATTGGTTGATAAAACGCATAGTAATAGTTATTTTCGCTTTGGAAGTGACCTTTAAAAAACATTGAAAAGGATTTATCCTGTTTTCGAGTAAGTTGTTTGAGCTTCTTTTTTTTTTAGATTGCAACGTATTTGAGTGTACAGGTGCACTTAAGGTAATCCCTACCTTATCTAAAAAACTGTAGATGTTACGGAAAAAAGCTAAATATAAAAATTTATTGCTGTAAAACGTTTTTATTTTACGAGGGCCTTTCAACAAAGACTAGGACTGAGTTTTTTACGGCCAATTGCAACGAGCTATATACCGCTGAATATCATCCAAGTAGGCTTCTTTCATTTTGCGAAATGTCAGTTGTCATAAATTATTTATTTGATTTTGACGTGGCTCTAAAGTTTAGATAATGTTACCGCGCCTCTAAGAATCGTGATGGATGAATCGAAACAACAAAGATATGCGATCAAATTTTGTGTTCGTCTTAGAAAATCAGCAACGGAAACTTTTTCGATGATTAATACGGCTTTTGGGGAATTGTCTATGGCAAGATCTGCTTGTTTTCGATGGCATAAAGAGATTAGTAATGGCAGGGGAAGTTGTGAGTTGCAGGGCGGTCCAGGTGCTCCTATTGTGGCACTAACTGAGGAAACCATCAGTACCAGAGCAGTAATTATTCGCACAGATTTACGTCTGACTATCCCACAACTCTCAAATATTCTTAAAATATCTGTTGGCTTCCGCCATGTCTTTGAACAATGGCAGCACCGTTGGGATAAGGTTATTGCATTACAGGGGGACTATATAGAGCGTGATAAAAGTATTATTATGGGTTATATGTGGATGACCTGGTAATATTTTAATAAAAATCAATGTGACGGAACAAAATGCCTAGTGAAATGTTAAAAAGAAATATTACTATTTAATACGCTGAAAAACTACTTATTAGAGTAATTTAAAATTTTGGGCAAGCATTAAGGGTGAAATAAACTGAATAAATTGTGGTACTAATTCAAGACGGTGAAATAAAATGGCGGTTAAATAAAATGTCTAAAAAAATCTTCTTGTTTAGTGGACTTCAAATATTGCAACAAAACTGAACGTGAACCCACGAGATCTGAACACTAAAGGAGCTCGGAGAGCAAATTCTTTTATCGAAAACTCTGCACATTTTGTGGAAAAACTTATGGCAATCCAGTTGGATCCTAAAGATATATATATATATATATATATATACCCGTACGACCGCCGAAGTAATCGTCTTATTTTGTCAGTAATGCCATGTATGTAGGGAAGAACAACACTACATTGGCGGAGTTGAATTACTATATCCTTCAATTGAACGCGTAATATCTTCAGTGCAATACCCAGTCCCTCTGAGAGCTTCAGTCAGTTTCGATGTTTAGATAATCTTGATCAGAGATCTAAATAGCTCTGAATACTAGTGAGTTAATAACCGATTTCTTTTATGCTGGGTGGTGGTGGGAATTTGTATTTAAGTATTTATTTGTACGAGTCGGTTTTCTATACATAGAATGTCCTAATGTACCATTTTCCCTCCTTTGAACACATACATCTAGAAAGGAATCGTTCCATTAGATTCAATTTCCACTTTGAACTTGATATTATGATGTTGATTAAGGTGGTCCAGAAGTATGAGGAGATTATCGTGTCAATGAAACCAAACAGCAAAAGTATCATCTGCGTATCTGAACTAATATTTTGGTTTTAGTGGAGCGGATGATAGAGCAATATCCTCAAAGGCTTCTATAAAGATATTTGTTACCACAGGTGATAGAGGAGATTCCATAGCTGCTCCTGAACTTAAAAAGTTCTTTGAAAAATGAAATAAGACAAGCTTCCACTAGGTCTATTAAGTTCTTATCAAGATTATTATGATATATTTGTCGGATATAATGGAAATTGAGTCATTGTTAGGAACATCTGTATATAGTGATTCTACATCGAAACTGACCAAAATATCTTCGGGATCCAACTGGATGGCGTTAAGTTTTTCTGCGAAATGTGCAGTTTTTAAATAAAATAATCGGTTTTTCCAGTAATAGGATTAAGAAAATTTGAAACATATTTACCTGGTTCGTATGTGGCCAAGTCTATTGCACTGACGATCGGGCGAAGTGGTACATCGTTCTTGTGTATCTTCGGAATACCGTAGATCCTGGGAATCTTGGAGCTGATTGGTTTTAATGATTTCTTCTCCGCTGGTGGTAGACTGGATCTGTTAATCAGATTCGTGATCCGTCTTTCTGTTCTACCTGTAGGGTCTGCCTGCATAACCTTATAGGTGTTGTTCAAAAGTTGAGTTACCTTTTATACGTATTCTGTTCTGTCTATGACAACTGTAGCGTTGCGTCTGTTGGAAGTACCAGAATGTTTGCGTCTTCATTGCTGTCTTTTCGGCTGCGGTGGTTTTGAATTTTTAATGTTCTTCGCTGTCTCATATCTAACTAACTTAATCAGCTTGTTCCTCTGCTAATCTTCTGAGTGCTGCTTGAACAGAGGATACTATGTCTTCTACTGGAATGGTCCTGCCAAATTTTGGCCTTTGGAAAGGACGGATTGTTCTGCTTCTATTAACGGCTTCGATGACAAGTTGATAACTGTATTCTGCGGAGATTTCAGTGGATTTTTCTATTCAGGAGGGCTGCAAACTTCTTTTGTGGCTTAAATGTATCTTCTTTATAGATTTTTTCTGCCTGCGCGAAACTGACCGAAGCTCTCAGACTGAATGACTATTGGACTGAAGATATTACGCGTTGAATTAAAATATATAGTAATCCAACTCCGAGAAAGGAGAATAATATGGAGCCACCGTTAGGTAGTGTTGTTCTTCCCTACATACATGGCACTGCAGACAAAATAGGACGATTACTTCGGCGGTTCAACATATGTACAGGGTGATCAGTTAAGGGTAGCGAGCGGCCATATCTCATAAGATATTGGTCGTATAGATTTGAGAAAAAAAAATCATAATAAAAGTCGCCAAGAGAAATTGCTGAAAATTATTTTCGAGTTTGTCAAACGTCCGCTAGAGGGCGTAACCACCAACACCAAGTAGAAAAATGGGGTTTTTATAGAATTTTGCCTAATGAAAATATATCGATGATATCATTTTCATATTTAGTGACCATTTCCCTACAGTTTTTGTCTAAAATTTTTGTTCTATATAACAAAATAAAGCGGTGGGGGAAGTTCAATTGTTTTTTCAAACAAACCAAGATGTCTCCCGTTTCTTTTGACCGATTTTAGCAAACTTAGGCTCATATGAAAGAGCATAATTTGCACTACAAACCGCTTATTTGGTTTTGAATTTTTGACTTTTGCTGGCGTCGCTAGATGGCGTTAACTGAATTAGTAGCATATTTTAACAATGAAAAATCTTAATAAAACTGTCCAACAACAACATCTTATTTTTTCAATCCAAAACCGTTCGTCTAACGAAAAAAAGTCAAGAGGTTCTTTTTGTTAGCAACTAATAAGTGATTACGAAAATGATTTTTATTTTGACAAAAAGCAGTGGCGTGCCATTTTTTAATAAAATAAAATAATATTTTGGTCAATATCAACGGTTCAAAAAAAGGTAGATGATAAATTATTTTCATTAAATTTTAGAGAAATTTATCCCCTTTTAAAATATGTAAAAATGAATATACCATTACATTTGTTTTTTTTGAAAAAAACTAAAAAATATGCTACTAATTCAGTTAACGCCATCTAGCGACGCCAGCAAAAGTCAAACATTCAAAACCAAATAAGCGTTTTGTAGTGCAAATTATGCTCTTTCATATGAGCCTAAGTTTGCTAAAATCGGTCAAAAGAAACGGGAGACATCTTGGTTTGTTTGAAAAAACAATTGAACTTCCCCCACCGCTTTATTTTGTTATATAGAACAAAAATTTTAGACAAAAACTGTAGGGAAATGGTCACTAAATATGAAAATGATATCATCGATATATTTTCATTAGACAAAATTCTATAAAAAGTCCATTTTTCTACTTGGTGTTGGTTGTTACGCCCTCTAGCAGACGTTTGACAAACTCGAAAATAATTTTCAGCAATTTCTCTTGGCGACTTTTATTACGATTTTTTTTCTCAAATCTATATGACCAATATCTTATGAGATATGGCCGCTCGCTACCCTTAACTGATCACCCTGTACGGGGTGGCCAACTAAGAATGGATGCCGGCCATAACTCGCTAACCGTTAATCATATAACTTGGGGAAAAAAATTATTAGCTAAATCGACTAAGAGAAATCGCTGGAAAATATTTTGAAGTTCCGCATATGGCCTCTAGGGGGCGCAACTGTTATGGTCAATCAGAAAAAGGGCTGTTTCTTAAAAAATATTCATGTAAAGGTATATTATAAATACTGCCATCGCAAAGAGTAGAAAAATTGTGATTTTTTTGTTAAGGATATTTTGCTCTATCTCGTAAAATGTAGTGGTGGGGGAAGGTCAAACATGTTTTTATTTAAATGTCAATAACTCCGTTATAAGTCAACGGAATTGAACAAACTAGGTCTCGTTTAAAAGAGCCCATCTTAACTAATAATCTGATGTAAAAAAAAATCCGTTTTGATTTCGCCGTGGTAACTAGAGGGCGCTGATTGACATCACAACAATTATTACGCATTATTTTGAAAATTTTAAATAGCACGCTATATCTCTTTTAACACAATTTAATAGAGGAGGAAATTCTCAATAAGTCAGTGCAAATTTCAGCTTCCTAACTTTTTTCAAACCGGAAATATAAATAAAACAAATATTAGGGCGCTGGGTACGCAACATCTCCCTAATCTGTATGGACATAGCCTACATCACAATAATTCAGTAATAATACCACAGATAATATTCAACGCAAATCGCTAAAAATTATACTAATGTTCTGAAATAACCACCAGGTGGCGCAGTAGACGTTAATAAGCATAGTTTTACTCGCAATTTTACTTTTCTCTATATTTTTTTGTAGTTTACTCTATTTTCAGTAAGTTAGATATTATAAGGTAATAAATAAGAAAAATCCTAATATATTCGACCGTTGCAAATCTCCGTCTTTCTTAAAATCGACAATTTATGCACAAGAATAACAATAAACTAAAAACATAGATAAATAATAATTCCTTAGCAATTTTCTGCTACATCAAGCAAAAAAAATAGTAGGCTGTGAAAACAAAATTGAAAGTAATACGTCAAAAAATAAACAATAGTTTCTTGTCAGTGCCTTTTAGTTGCTATTAATCGTTCTTGAATTTCCTAATAGTATTGCTATCATTTCGCGTTTTTGTCCGAGATTTTCGTGTTTTTTGAGTTTTTCTAGTTGCTGTTGTTCATGTTATTGTTGTAGTTCGTATTTTTCTTGTTCAAGATTTGTTATTGTTCGTGTTGCGTTGTGTTAAGAACAAAATGATTTATACAAATCAAGAACTATTCGACATGATAGGTGTTTATTTTGAATGTTTGAGAAATGCTACGGTTGCTGCAAGAGTATATGCGCAGGAATATCCGCAGAGACGCCACCCAAGTAAAAAGGTTTTTCTTCGAGTGATCCAACGTTTGCGAACCACTGGAAACGTGGATATTCCCGTATACCGCAGACAACGCAGAGGACGCACCGAAGAGAATGTAATTAATGTGCTAGCGTATATCGAGTTTAATCCTCAACTAAGTACTCGAATTATTGCGCTAGACCTAGGAGTAACGCGAACCACTGTTCAAAATATACTCAAAGAGCACAGGTAAGCAACGACATTGCAAATATAAACTGGACATATTTTTTAACAAAAGTCACGTGATTCTGATGTCACATAGGTCTTTAAGCCTAGAAAACCAATAATTTCCTGGAACATCAATTAAATATCTTCATCTTGTTTTAGGTTACATCCATATCACTTAGTGCTGCATCAGGAATTGACTGCTGCAGATTTTGATCACAGACTAAACCATTGTCACTGGCTTTTGGGTGTAATGAGGGAAGATCGGCAATTTCTGAGGCGAATATTGTGGACCGATGAGGCTACCTTCCAGAGCGATGGACGTGTCAATCTTCACAATACACATTATTGGTCCAGAACAAATCCACATTGGATGCGCGAAGTTCAGCACCAAGGCCGTTGGTCTGTAAATTGTTGGGCAGGGATTTTAGGCGGACGAATTATCGGACCATTTTTTTTCGATAATCCATTGAATGGTGAGAGATATCTAAGATTTTTAAGGGAGGAATTGCCGATTTTGTTGGAGGACGTACCTCTGAACGTCCGACAACGATTGGCATACCAGCACGATGGTTGTCCAGCGCACTTCGCCGTCAACGTTCGGGAATTTTTAGATGCCCACTATCCTGGCCGATGGATAGGGCGAGGCGGCACCCTTCCATGGCCAGCTAGGTCACCCGACCTAACGTGTTTAGATTTTTATTTATGGGGTCGAGTGAAAGATTTAGTTTTTGCCACCAGACCCACTACACGGGAAAATATGATTCAGCGAATAAGAGACTGTATAAATGCTATTTCAGTTGCTGAACTGGAGGCTGCAGTTTTATCCACGCGAGATAGGATGCATAAGTGCATCGAAAACGATGGCCGACAATTTGAACATTTAGGGCGGCATTAATTGAATTATATTTTTATTATCGTTTCTTTCACACGTTCCATTTAAATGGCTTTCACTTCCCATTATAATGAAAATTTAATATTGCACTTATTGACTCCTACTGCGCCACCTGGTGGTTATTTCAGAACATTAGTATAATTTTTAGCGATTTGCGTTGAATATTATCTGTGGTATTATTACTGAATTATTGTGATGTAGGCTATGTCCATACAGATTAGGGAGATGTTGGGTACCCAGCGCCCTAATATTTGTTTTATTTATATTTCCGGTTTGAAAAAAGTTAGGAAGCTGAAATTTGCACTGACTTATTGAGAATTTCCTCCTCTATTAAATTGTGTTAAAAGAGATATAGCGTGCTATTTAAAATTTTCAAAATAATGCGTAATAATTGTTGTGATGTCAATCAGCGCCCTCTAGTTACCACGGCGAAATCAAATCGGATTTTTTTTTTACATCAGATTATTAGTTAAGATGGGCTCTTTTAAACGAGACCTAGTTTGTTCAATTCCGTTGACTTATAACGGAGTTATTGACATTTAAATTTTAATAATAAAAACATGTTTGACCTTCCCCCACCACTACATTTTACGAGATAGAGCAAAATATCCTTAACAAAAAAAATCACAATTTTTCTACTCTTTACGATGGCAGTATTTATAATATACCTTTACATGAATATTTTTTAAGAAACAGCCCTTTTTCTGATTGACCATAACAGTTGCGCCCCCTAGCGGCCATATGCGGAACTTCAAAATATTTTCCAGCGATTTCTCTTAGTCGATTTAGCTAATAATTTTTTTTCCCCCAAGTTATATGATTAACGGTTAGCGAGTTATGGTCGGCGTCCATTCTTAGTTGGCCACCCGGTACAATCTTTAATACTCATAAGACGATTAGACAATGCTTGTAATCCCCGAAAGATATTGTACCTTTCCAAACAGGAGGAGTATATAAAATTCCTTGCTCTTGTGGAGAAGTGTTGTGGTAGAAACAAGACGCTTAATATCAATTAGACTTAAGGAACGTGAACGTTGTATTAAAAAGAAACAAATTGTTCGATCGGCTGTAGCTGAACACCAGCATACCACTGGTCATATTACAAATGTAAAGGAAATCAAGGTTCTAGCATAAACCAAAAATTAGAGAATCTGTTGAAATATTCAAACTTATAAAAAATTTTAATAGAGTTACGAGTCACGGTCTACATCACACGTGGAAACTGTTCTTAAAACAGGGTCATGGTTCGGCGAGCACAAGTCGGGTAAAAAAACCGCTTGAAGCTCATTCAGTGTTAAGATCTCGTAGATTAAAGATCCCTGAAGATGCCTCGTGAAACCGAAGGCGAAACGTCTGATAGCAATTCCAATTTAACACGGTCTAATCCCAAGAACTATGATATCTTAATTGACCAAAAGTTTCCTGGTGTAAATTCAAAATGCCGATCTTAAAAAATGTGTAAAAATTACTTATTCAGTTTATTTTAAATCATGCCCAAAAATTAAGTATGGCCTAGGAAGAAACTGGTTAAATATCGGTACGAATCCGAGATGGCGGAACAAAAAATGTTTGAAGTCAGAAATATTCATAACCAGGAAAGTTCCGGGTAAAAGAAATCATCAATAGATAAATAAATAAATAAAAATAAATAACGACTTTATTGCAATTAATTAATGATTAAATTAATAATTACAAAGGCGGAGTCTAGCCTAACGGCCATTCATACTCAACCTGAAAAAATAACTATTTTAGTAATAAATTTTACAGAATATAGTAGAAACAAAAAAAAAGAATAAAATAAAAACGAACATGAACTTACTGGCGTGAAAAAAGGTGATTTTTTAAAACGTAGCTAAAAGTATACCCATGAATCAAGCCAACAATGTTACTGCTCAGAGAGTTAAATTCCTTGACGGCATTATATGTGAAGGTACGCCGAAACATGGCTGTCCTGTGGTGTGGCATGGTAAGTTTTACAAGGTTTCTTAAATTAAGCGTATGTACATTTTCTCTAAAAACTAGCTTATCACATAAATATTTGGGAGTAGATGTATTTAATATTTTAACAGTAAAAATAAGAAGATTATACACAAATAGATTATTAATCCGTAACCACTGTATAAGGTCATAGGCGGGGGTTATATGGTCATATTTCCTTAAATTACACACAAGTCGGCAACATGTATTTTGGATTTTCTGTAGTCTGTTTGAAGTGAGTTTATCTAAACAGGGGTAATACACTATAAAACCATAACATACCTTAGACAAAATCAAGCTCTCACACAACATTTTTTTCATCTTGAATGTTAATAAGCTCTTATTAGCATAAAGCAGCTTAAGACGCATAAAACATTGCTTTGTGATGTTACTAACGTGACTTACAAATCTTAAATTTTCGTCAAAGACTAAACCAAGATTTCTGGCCTCAGGGGTAAACCGAATTAGTTGGTTATTTACAAAAATTTTCATTTGTGACTTAATCAGATCCCTATGCTTAGCAGGACAAAATAAAAGAACTTTCGATTTTTGAGGATTTAAAACCA
Organism: Kuschelorhynchus macadamiae; assembly: GCA_030620095.1. Lineage (NCBI taxonomy): Eukaryota > Metazoa > Arthropoda > Insecta > Coleoptera > Curculionidae > Kuschelorhynchus > Kuschelorhynchus macadamiae. The sequence goes on along the minus strand of JAUTXW010002709.1, from coordinate 22,665 downwards.
GATTGTGCTTGTAAGCAAACTCATTTACACTTTCTAGATCTTGATTTAATAGAGTAGAAGATACATCATAATCTCCCAGATTAAAGCTCTTATAAAGTTGCGTGTCATCGGCAAAAAATTGGACTTTGGAGTGGCGGATAACCTTAAACATGTCGAATGTATAAATGAGGAATAGTAGAGGCCCCAAGACACTCCCCTGAGGCACTCCAGAACAGACTGGTTTACAACTTGAACGCATATTCCGGAGGAAAACTTGTTGTTGGCGGCCTTGTAAGTAATGACTAAAAAAACTGAGAGAATTGCGATCAAATCCAATGTAAGAGCATTTGGCAAGTAACAGTTTGTGGTTAATGGTATCAAATGCTTTACTAAAGTCCAAGAGTACGAGAACAGAAGCCTTATTTAAGTCGTATGAACGAACAATGCTGTCAGTCAAGTCTGCCAAAGCTGAGGTAGTACTGTGGTCCCTTCTAAAGCCTGACTGGTGAGTCGGCAAAATGTTATTTTGTGATAAATGTGCATTGATTTGCTTATTCGCAACTTTTTCTAACACTTTTGACAAAACCGGCAATAAGCTAATCGGACGCAAATCACTATAAGACTCTGGGCTTGTTACCTTAGGAAGAGGCATAACCAAGGCAGTTTTCCACGAACTCGGAAAGTAACCTAATTCTAAACAACTATTCACTATATGTGTAATGTATTTGGCTATAAAAGGCATACATAAATTTATCATCATAACATTGATACCATCAGTGCCTTGGGAATTACTTTTAATACAATTTATTATCTTAATGATTTCACAAATATCAACAGGTTTGAATGCAAAAGAAATCTGTTCATCGTAACTGTTATTAACATAATGATCAATATTTTCGGCACAGATATTATCACTGTCGTTAAATACAGACAGGAAATAATCATTAATTTTGGTGACATCAGACAAGTTGTTGGGAACATCAGAGGATCTATTGCAATGTAAATTAAAAGACTTAAGAGCTCGATAGAAAGCCGATTTATTTTTTTGCTTATCTAGAAAACGCAAATATGCAGCCTTCTCTCTTCTCACAGAAGACTTAAGGAAGTTGCGTAGTCGTTTATAGTACTCCCAACTTTCAGGCGTCCTAAGACGCTTATATTTAGACAAAGCACCATCGCGCAATTTCATAAGTGCCCTTAACGTATCAGTGAGCCACGGGGCACGCGGCTTACTGACTCGAACTGTTCTGAGCGGGGCATGAATGTCAAATAGTCCTGATATATATTTAGTCAAGGCATCAACCTTTCCATTAATATCCCGAATCATTAATATGTTATCCCATGGAATAGTGGCAAGATTATGGTTAAAATTATCTATATCAAGGTTTTTAAGATCTCTAAAAGTAATAGTAGTAGGTCTTTGTTTTACAAACATGAAATTGATTTCGCAAAAAACCAGACGGTGATCAGTAAAAGTATCAGTATTCATCGTACCAACATTATCGCAATTTTCCGCCCCACTGAGAAAAATAGGATCAAGAAGTGACTCAGAGTAGTTTGTTATTCTAGTTGCCTCGTTTACAATTTGAATTAAGTTAAAAGAATCAAAGCATTGGCTAATTTTGTTATTGATGTTAAAGAAATTCAGGTTTAAATCACCGAGAATTATCACATGATCAAATGATGGCACGACAAACGATAGAATATCGTCAAAGAGCTGGACGGCTCGCTCTACATTACCCTTGGGAGGGCGATAAGCTACACCCACAGCCACCCTTGTGCGACCAATTTGGACCTTTACCCACATATGCTCCAGATGCTCCTTGTCCCTTAACAACTGTCCATCAAGAGGTATTAGTTCGCTATGAAAATGAGAACTTACAAATATTCCAACGCCTCCACCACGACCGACTCTATCTAGGCGATGAAATATATATCCAGGAATTGAAACAGCAGTTAGTGGTATGTTGTCAGACAACCATGTTTCGGTAACAGCCATTACATCAAATAAGTAGTCTAGAACTAAAGCTGAAAAATCAGCGAAAGACGGCAAAATAGATCTAGCATTTACATGACCAATCTTAACTAAACTACGCTTATTAACCATAATTAATTTTATTTTTTATATTTTCAACATAATTTTTGAACACAGGACATAAATTATATACAGCTGAATGATCAGCAGGAAGCTTTTTTTTGTAAGTTTCATTATATTTGGTACAGTTAATACAAACTAAATCCGCCGACTTACATTCTCTAAATCTATGTTCTTTAGCACACTTTGAACACACTAACTTCGATTTACAATCTTTTTCCATATGACCATAGCCACAACACTTAAAACAGCGAACCATCCGCAAATGATCATCAACCGCGCACTTCTTCCAGCCCACAAAAAGATAGCCTCTATGCAACAGAGTCTTGCGCAACGTGGGCGAGACTTCTATAACAACATTAGTATTGTCATAATGTTTTAGCTTGGTTATAAACTTTATGTTGTCCTTTTCGTTTTCTAGACTATTTTGACAGGCAATACTATCAACGATATGTTCTGGATTATCAAGTCCTTCAACATTTATGTTCTTAATTATCAACCTAGGATTAAGTTTTTTGGCTTCACTTATAACATATTTCGACCCTAGATTATTATTCAGGTTGGACTGCAAATGTTTTAAAGAATCCTCTCCATCACAGTAGACTGCTATGCCGCTACGTATTTTCCGGGTAGAATTAATACAAACATTTATATCCGCTGGATTGATGGAATTTGTAACATCCTTTAACACGTCGTTATTATTTGCCTTATTATTATTACTTTTTATTAAAAGAACTGATGGTTTGGGGCCCTTTGGCTTTTTAAGCATTTCACTGTAGGCACAACTGGTACTATCAGTTGCTTTTTCGGTTATGTTAGGAAAATGTTGGCTTACCTTCGACGATTCCTCATATGACCGTATGACAGTTTTTTGTAGATCAATGGAATATTCTAATTCAGAGATTAGTTTCTCCGAAAGATTTTTCTCGCGTTTCAATGAATCTAAGTCTCTCTGTAGCAGAGCAACGTCGTTGTTAGATCTAATGGAATTTACCATTACTGACTTCCAGTTTTCTTTACAAATATTACAAAACCAGAATATATTTGAACTATCGACAATAATTTTGTGCCATTGGTCTTTAACTGTTACACATTGTAAATGAAATTTCGATGCACAGAAAGCACATTTTATGGATTTTTGATTGACAATAAAATTGTCCGAACAGGTACTACATACGTCTACATCAGGAGCCATCACTTAATTAATATTATAGGTCACTCCATCCAATACATACTCGATGGTTCAATGTTGTTTCCGCATTTACCAGGTTCCCAGAAACAGCCTGGTCACTCCACTCTTTACACGTTCGATGACTGAACGCGCGTCTGTGGAATTTCGATATTTATTGTAGTTGTTATTGTAGATGTCACTAGTCTATTTTACCGTAAGTTATTATTGGTGAATTTCCTAGAAAGATCAAAATATTTCGATTGGCGTGTGAAGTGTTTATTCAGAACAATATTCGCATTTTTGTCCCGTGTTATTGTAGTCATTGACCTGCATTGGCCTCTCGAAAAGTAGGTGTGCTTTGTGCGTATTTCGTTTTGGCCTATTTAAAAAATTTGGCCCGCCCTAAAAATATTTGTTTTTTGGAAACGTAGAAAATAGATGACATTATTGTTTCCTTGGCGTAAAATTATTCATTGATCAAATGTTCATGTCGATTGTTTCCTTGGCGTAAAATTATTCATTGATCAAATGTTCATGTCGTATGTTTGTGTTTTTACATTTAGTTTTTACTTAAAACGAAAATTACTGAGTAAGTATCTTTTTAAGACATTGATTTGTTAATTTCTTCTAAGTAAAGAAAGTGTCCATATTATCTCAAAGAGACCTGGTAATGAACGAATTAAAAAATATATACACAAAGTCTAGGTCTCAGTCGGAAATGTAACCTATTCTTAATTTATAAGCTTATTTCCGACCTGGACTTTGTCTATATATTTTTTACTTTGTTCATTACCAGGTCTCTTTGAGATAATATGGACACTTTCTTCACTCTTGAAAATGCCAGTCAGTATAAGCAGAACCTAATTACACGGAAAAGTGTCCTGCTGAAAATTTGGTTTCTTCAAGAATGTTTAAGATTCCATTTGACACCGAAATTTGTTTCCTTAAAATGCAATGTCAAATCAAGATCATCGCAAACAGCTTCAAAACTTTGCAAATCCATCTGGATTAAAAAAGAAATAAAGGCTCATTATAGAACCCTCAATTCAGTGAATTCCAGGCTTAAGTATTTGAACTTAAGAGACTAAAGAATAAACTATTGAGATTAAAGCAACAACAGAGAAACTATGTGAGGATAAACAACGCTAATGATTATCGAGGGCAAATAGGTAAAACAACTTTTAACTTCCATAAGAGATTCTTGAATTTGACTGACGCACAGAGGGCTGTTTATCAAAACTAGCTTGAAAAAAGTACCCGTCAAAAATTTAATGTTAGATACGGTAAAATAATGTAAAAAACCCTATATAAACCATATCATAATAGCATTTTAATATATAAGTAAATTTCTATTTATTACAAATAAATAAACATATCATTTGCAAATAGTAGTAGTATTAATCTTTATATTTATGGTACATTTCAAAATATTATTTCAAAATATGGCCTAGTAGGCTTTGAAAATATGACCCTTGTCAATAATAACATAACGTGTTGACACTTAAATGTCAAATACATTAATTTTTAATGGGATTATTGATTATTTAAGAGAAGTGTTGTTGATGTTAGTGACTGCTGCTAAAGTAAGTAAAAAAATTATAGTTTCCTAGTTTTGTAGATATAAAATCGTACTTGTACCAAAATGTTCCAAACTTATTTTTGGAAAAATTAATAGGTTACTCTGTTACGGTTTTAAGTACAGGGTGTCCCATTTTCGTAGGTTTTACGGGGTTTCCAGCTTATGAGTAGAGATAGAGAGATGCGGTTTTCGCGACACCGTGCTACTTTTCGATGAAACTAAAGAGGCCGCAAACAGATTTGCCCTAACCATTTTAGTTTCCGTGTTACAGGGTGATTTTGAAAATTTGTCATTTCCGGACACCCCCTGTAACTCAGCTATCGTAAAATATATTTAAAATGTTTCAACTGGTGTTTATAGATTTTTTCACGTAGAATTCAGTGGCATACTCAGATTTTTGCTGAGAGTCATAGTTTTTGACATATTGGCATAACCTACTATTTTTTAAATGGGAGACCCTATATATTATTTTTTCATCTTATTCTTCGTGTCGAGAGCTTTTCAAAAACATACCATAAGTCATATTTATTTTCATAAATAACATGAAAAAATGCATTTTTCTTTAAACGGATTTATGGCATAGCAGATCAATCGAAATAAGAGAAGGTGGCTGTGGTAGCCATGGCAACGCCAACAAAAATATGATCAGGCAGCCATTACTGCTGTCATTTTTGGCATTATTGCGTTTAAATTTTTCTTGACGTCTATTATAATTATTGTTTTTAATATGGCTCAGAATCAAAAATTTGAATATTTTGAGAAATATGATATGAACGCGTGTTTTATATTGTCTAATGAAGATGCAGATCAGGCGGCAGAGCTTTATCTGAACAGGTTAGTTCTTTTTTATCTTCCTACATTTTGACTTTATTGGTTCGCTTTATTTTATCTTAGATATCCCGAGAGAAGACAACCAGAAAAAAGAATTTTTCAAAAAATTAAAAATAATCTTTGCCAATATGGATCTTTTAACAAGCCTCGATCGCGAACTTACAATAAAGACAACGAAGAATCTGAGGTCAACGTTTTAGCCCTCGTTCAGACAGCTCCTGAAACATCTTGCAGGAAAATAGACGAAGAGGCGGGTGTACCGAAAACCAAAGTGCAGAAAATTTTGAAAAAGCACAAATTCAAACCCTATAAATACAAACTTGTGCATCATCTGCATCCTGGTGATGCAGAGCGCAGATTGGAGTTCTGCGATTGGTTTATAAATATGAAGGCAGAAGATATCGATTTTGAAAAAAAGATTATTTGGTCAGACGAGGCACATTTTACTAGTTCAGGGATTTTAAATAGACACAACACGCGATTTTGGAGTCAAGAAAACAACCATGTTATTTTTCCTAGGGAGCGTCAGGGCAGATTTGGATTCAATGTCTCCTGTTTTATTTTCAACCGAAAAATAGTTTACCAAATATATGAAGGAAATCTGAATTCGATTGGTTACGTGCGAATCCTAGAAGACGCATTAGGAATTTTGGATGATGTTCCCTTGGCTCAACTAAATAGGATTTATTTCTAGCAAGACGGAGCTCCGGCCCACAATGCCAGAATAAGTCAAAACTGGCTTAACGACCATTTTCCTGGAAGATGGAAAGGAACACACGGACCTGTTCGATGGCCACCACGATCCCCTGACCTCTCAGTTTTAGATTTCTTTTTGTGGGGTTATTTAGAAAACAAGGTTTATGTAAGGCGATACGAAAACTTAGAACAACTAAGAATAGCCACCGAAAACGCTTTTGCAGAGTTACAAAGACAGTCATTTACAATAGAAAATGCATTAAAAAGAATTTTTAAAGTTTGTCACACTTGTAGGACACATAATGGTCTACAATTTGAACAATATTTGTAGTTTTAATGAAATTATAATTATTACCTTTTACCTACTTCCTAATTTTTTCTGATGCTGTTACTTTGTTATTTCGTTAATAAATATTTGTTAACTTTTTCCATGGCTCCACAGCCACCTTCTCTTATTTCGATTGATCTGCTATGCCATAAATCCGTTTAAAGAAAAATGCATTTTTTCATGTTATTTATGAAAATAAATATGACTTATGGTATGTTTTTGAAAAGCTCTCGACACGAAGAATAAGATGAAAAAATAATATATAGGGTGTCCCATTTAAAAAATAGTAGGTTATGCCAATATGTCAAAAACTATTACTCTCAGCAAAAATCTGAGTACGCCACTGAATTCTACGTGAAAAAATCTATAAATACCAGTTGAAACATTTTAAATATATTTTACGATAGCTGAGTTACAGGGGGTGTCCGAAAATGACAAATTTTCAAAATCACCCTGTAGCACGGAAACTAAAATGGTTAGGGCAAATCTGTTTGCGGCCTCTTTAGTTTCATCGAAAAGTAGCACGGTGTCGCGAAAACCGCATCTCTCTATCTCTACTCATAAGCTGGAAACCCCGTAAAACCTACGAAAATGGGACACCCTGTACATAAAGTTTTTTTTTGCGTTTTTTTGCGATAAGAGGTTTTTTCTCATTTGATTCAGATATCATGGGGACTATATCAAGACGCGTATTTTTTGAAAAGTGGCGAATGACGGCTAAAGTCAACAGAAATAGTACCTTACTTGCTTTTGTAAAAGAGACCCTAAATTTACATATAGTTTCTAAAGAGATAGAAGAAGAATGGAAAACAAATATAAAACTGTTTTCTCAACATATTAGCGAGAGATGGGAACGATCTTCAAGAAAATTAAACGTATTTTTAAAAAATTACGAAAATTGGCTAAGTAAAGAAGATTTGATTTTTGAAAATAGTAGTTCTGATAGTGACGGCAATGCAGAGGAGATAAACTCAGAAAATCAAGTTCCTGGACGGCCAAACAAGGCAATACAAGATTCGTGCTGCTTTAGGACAAAGAAACGAAAAGTGGAGCATTTACTTGTCCAGTCCAGTTACGAAGAAATAACTTTTGCTGCACAAGTAGCGATTAGAAATTCGGGACGTAGAGATGCCGCAAATATAGTTAAGGAGTTAAGTAGTGCTTCTCCTCAACGCGCTACAGTTATTAAACATTTAAGGCGTGAGAAAGATACGCGGAAAAATGTTATGCGCCAGTATAACAAAGAGGAGGCTTTGGCATTGTATGTAGACTGTAAGTTATCGAAACAAAGTTATATTTTATTGAGAAAAAGAGCAGTAGATGTAGGACATATTCTTTATCCGTCATATTATAGTTTACAAAAAGCAAAATCAGATTTTTGTCCTTCAGACGAGTTTATTAGAATCACTGATACACGAGCTGAAATTTCTCTTCAAGCTTTGCTTGATCATCCGCAAAACTGCTTGCAATAGTACAAGAACCAGTAATAAATCGTTTAGTATCATCCGGGGTTACTAATTTTAATTTAGTTAGTAAATGGGGCTGTGACGGAAGTTCCGGGCACAGCAGATATAAACAAAAATTTAACAACCCAAACTCTAACGACGAATACTTATTTATTTTCTCCTTTGTAATTATTAAACTACATCCCCAAAATAACCAACAGGTATACGTTTGGCAAAACAATAGGACATCTTCGACTAGATTGTGCTGTCCAATAAAATTTTTTTTTGAGAAGGAAACTCATGATAGAACAGTATTGGAAACACAACAAATTCAAAACCAAATAGCAAGTTTAAGGCCGACTAAAATCACAATTGAGAACATGGAAATAAATATTCATCACGAGCTACATTCAACCATGGTCGATGGTAAAGTTTGCAATTCACTGAGCAACACCAAATCATCTCAAACTTGTTATATCTGTGGCGCCACTCCCAAAACTATGAATATGGAAATAGGCACCAAAAGTTGTATTAACTATGGTTTTGGCATATCTACATTGCACGCTTGGATCTGGTGTTTTGAATGCTTGTTGCATGTTAGCTATAAGCTTTGTATTCAGAAATGGCTGGTGAAAGGCGAAGAAGAAAAAAATCAAATAAAAATAAGAAAATCTGAAATTCAACAAAAATTTAAAGTGGAAATGGGCTTAATTGTAGATATGCCAAAACCAGGGTTTGGATCGACTAATGATGGGAATACGGCAAGAAAGTTCTTTCTAAATCCAAAAAAAACTGCAGATATAACAGGTTTGGATGAAACTCTAATACATAGGTTCAGCGTTCTTTTGCAAACTTTGTCATCTGGGTACGAAATTCAGATCGACATGTTTGAAAAATATGCAGCAGATACTAGGCAACTCTACTTAGATCTTTATTCCTGGTATTACATGCCTGTTACGGTGCACAAAATTCTTGTTCATGGGGCAGATATTATTAAACATTTTATTTTGCCGATTGGACAACTATCGGAGGAAGCCCAAGAAGCCCGTAACAAAGATTGCCGAAGGTTTAGGGAGTTTTACACTCAAAAATATCCCGTAATGCCTCGAATAAAGATCTACTTAGGATGTTGCTGATCTCATCTGACCCGCTTATAAACAGTTTTAGACAAAACACTCAGAAGTCTAAAAACGCTTTTTCGGTAGACGTTTTAGCTTTGTTAAAATGTCCTTCTATAACTAGCATTAGTAACCCCGATGATGATGATGATGATGATGATGATGGTGATGAAAGTAATTCATATGACGAAGTACAAAGCGTATAAAGTTTTAATATTACTTCATTTCTTACTTTTTTCCGTTCATTTCCACAATAATTAATTATTTTGTCTATTGTATATGTTCTGTTTCTCACATATATTTAAAGAACTAATTAAAAATATATTAATATTACACAAGCGAGTTTTTAGATACATTTCTATCGTAGAAACCAATTAAAATCGATATTATCATATAATTATTTCATTTTTTTGTTTCAAATTTGAATATTAATCTGATTTTGCTTTTTGTGCTACTTCTATGTGCTTTTGTTTTTAATATTAATGTATAGATATGATTTTTAGTTTATTTACTGATGTCAAGCATTTAATCTTGTGCTTTTTTATATAAAAAAATTGAAGCGCGTTGTTAATAATATAAAATCAATTTGAAGATTTTGTTTACATCACATGTTAGTCTTAATATTTTATTACAGTACATATTAATATTCGTAAAATTTAACGTCATATAAGATAATCTGTTGTTTGTATCAAATATTAAATATAGATGTAATGGAAATTTCGTTAACTACTTAAAAACACGTACGTACACATTTTATTTAAAACTGACTAACAGTGTTTCTGTTTTAACATGTAAAATGTTACATTTATTAATTTAATTTGCTAATTTAATAATATTAATTGTATAACTAAAATTAGTTTTCTCTATTTTCCTAGGAGTCAAATTTTTAAATACGACCTGTTTTTTTGAAAAAATGTTTAATGACCATAAGAAAAATGTTTTAATATTTAGGCTATAATTTGATTTAATTTTGATTTAATTTTGAAGCATTAATCCTTACAATATTTTTGTCCTAGAATACTAATAAAAACACATATTGGTATTTACATATATTATTTACTTGTTGACGCCCTATTTCAATAATTATTGTATTTATACTTGAACAATATAAAAGTGTATTTTGGTTAACAATACTTTTCTCGTTATTCGTCAATTAAAAATAAACAATAACACCTCAATAACTGCAATGCAGGCATAATTAAAGGTTTAAAATGATATTTTTCAAAAAATATTTAATAGTTCTCTGAAGGCGTATCATGAAGTAATCAAATTTTGATAGAATTTATTTTGTCAACCTACTTTTCCCAGCCAGCCCACTGTGTGACGTGTCGTTCAGTCCAGGGGAAGAACAAATATTGAGTTATAATCTTAAATACAATTTTTCAAATAATAGTTCTATTAAAGACAAAGAAACTTTGGGCATAGAGGCTGAAAATATTATTCCATCTACCGACATTAACAACAAAAACATTCTAAGGGCAAAAATAATAACTTTCTTAAACTCTAATAGCGAGGTTAACAATAAAAACAAAAATTTTAATAAAGCTAACCTTAACAGTTTGAAGGCAAAAATAAAAGATAATGATCTTTTGATTACTAAGGCTGATAAAGGCTCCTGTCTTGTTATAATGAAAAGGTTTGATTACATTGAAAAAGTATTAAGGTTCTTAAATACCGACGAGTTTCAATCTTTGTCAAGGGATCCCAATAACTCCTTTTTTACTGAAGTGAAACAAGTTCTGGATAAGACTCTTGTCACACTTGAATATTTTAACATAACAAAAGAGAAGCTTTATCCAATGAACTTCACAACGCCACTGTTATATGGTTTGCCAAAAATTCACAAGTACTCCAATTAGACCAGTGGTTTCTTTCATAAAATCGCCCTGTTATCAACTTTCTTCTTGGCTAAATACTATTCTAAGAAAGGTCACTGGGTTTGAGAGTGAATATTCCACCAAAAATTCCATAGATTTCGCCAACTACTTAAAAAACATATCCTTACCACTAAATGCTGAACTTGTCACTTTAGATGTTAAAAACCTTTTCCCTAGCATTCCACCGATTGAATGCATTGATTTAACTGAAAAATTATTAAGAAACAAAAACTTACCGGCTGTCTTAATGTCTGATCTCATTACATTGCTAAAAACTGTGCTAGAACAAAACTTTTTAAAATTTAATAATAGATATTTTCGACAACGCTCTGGCTTGGCAATGGGTTCCTGTCTTTCACCATTCTTGAGTGAAGTTTTTATGAACAACTCAGAAAAGGAAATAATGTATAGATCGTTTTCAGAACATCTGATAAGCTATAAAAGGTACGTGGATGATATTTGCCTTGTTTGGAAAGGTAGTGAACAAGAATTGTTAAAATTTTTAGAATTTATCAATTCTTTGCATGAAAAAATATCCTTCACTATGGAAAGTGAAACTGATGGCAAACTTCCTTTTTTGGACCTTCTTTTAATTAGAAATGATAACGAAATTAGTTTTGAGGTATATAGAAAACCCTCCTTTACTGATAATATCATTCAGTTTACATCTAACTCCCCATTTTCTCACAAATTTGCAGCTTTTGATTCGTTTTTGTACAGACTTTTTAAATTACCACTATTCCAAGCTGCTTTTACTAAAGAATTAGATATAAAAAGGGAAATTGCCTTTAACAATAGTTTCCCAATGAAAACATTCAACAAACTTTTTTATAAATTTATGAACAAATACAAATTTTCTTATAACTTAATTCATAATAATCTAATTAATACAAAGAAATTCAGGGTTTTAACATACTTTGGAAATATATCTCTACATTTAGCTAAATTTTGTAAGTCATTTAATATCTCCATATCATTTAAAACAAACAATACTTTAAAACAACACATAATTAGACTCAAAGACAAAAAGGATAGTATTGAGAAATCTGGAGTTTATTCCCTTCATTGTGGAGAGTATCATGCTGTTTACGTCGGACAATCGGATAGAACAATTTCGACAAGGATCCAGGTACACCTCAGCTTGGTTACAAAACATCAAAATACAGATATCTCAAATACAAAATCTGCCTATGCGAATCATTTGTTATCCTCAAAACATCGTTTTTCCATATCTGAAAATGTAAATATAATTCACGAATGCGATAAAGGTAAGAAGTTGGATCTTTTGGAAAAGATGGAAATAACAAAGTCCCATCCTTACCTGCGTTAATGAAGTGTTTAATTTTGAGCCTCATTTGATTTTTAACAATATTTCAAAAGAATAACTATATATTTTTATTTTGCATAACCTTTAAGCCTTTTCTGTCATTTTTACCAATTCTTCTTCTATTTATTAATGTAGCATGTACTTTACGACAATTAGTCAAGTTGATCTTGAACAATCTTTTTTTTTTTCGTTTTAACCTATCGCCTCTATCAAAAAAATTTACATCGACGTCTCTGATTGATTATTCCAAGCGTAGCCTTGTTTCGTATTTCATTGTTTCTTTATTTGGTTATGGTTGTTTTATGTACTTTGTAAAATGTGTTTTGTTTATGGTAAAGTTATATATTATTTAATCGTATTTTCCGTTGTAATGTATATTTATTTTAGGTCTGATGATGCCCGTTAGGGCGAAACATGTAACCTATTCTTAATTTATAAACTTTGTGTATATATTTTTTAATTTGTTCTTCTAAGTAGCCTAGTAGGAAATAAAAAATTGGTAAACTGGTAACGGATTTCACCACACATATAAGGCAGTCATTTGGTAATAACTTTATACACATTATATAAATATTAATGTGTCACTGTTGTTGATGAAGGGAAAGTTGTACTACGAGCAAAGTTCTGTTAAAAGGTCTCTACCTTTGTATGTACAAAAGTGTCCAAAACTTAAGTAATACTAAAACTCGTTTTATTACACAAAGTGTATACATTTTATACAATATTGCCAAATAACCATATGTACAGGGTGGTCCAATAATAGAGGATGTCGGCTGTAGCTTGGGGTCGTTAATGACAGAACTTAAGGAAAACATATTTATAGGTAAATCAGAGAGAGATCGCTGTAAATTATTTTCAAGTTCGAAAGTTGGCCGTAACAGTAACTGTAACAGCAGCACAAAAGTGTAAATGTCAATTTTCCATAATTGAGGTGTGTTGGAAAAATAAGCATTGCATTATTCGAACAATTACGCACATTTTTGTCTATTTTCAAAAATAAAATGAGGGGGATCAAATATGTTTATTTTCAAATGTAAAAATCTGTGTTTTGGATGAACTGATGAACTTGGCGTCGAAAAAGAAAAGCGCCTTTTTTGCTCTACTCGTGGAGCCATAAACTGTGCCGTAATGACTTTGTTAGTGGTCACTAGATGGCGTTGTTTCTGAATTCTCCAAATAATGCTGATTTTCTCAAAAAAATTAAATAGTACAAGTAGTGCAAAACCGAAGATAGAAACGTGCAAACCGTTTTGCTCTATGTTGTATCGTTTGGGTTCTGTAGCATGTCAAAGAGGGAAAACGTCATTTTTCAAATGTCAATATTTCAGATACAATTCCCCGTAAAATCCAAATATGACGTAATATACAGGGTGTCCCATTAAAAAAAATCAAAGTTGTCAATTTTTGACAGCTTTGCGACGTTCATTTGTTGGAACTTATTTTCTATATATTATAATAAAACCGCCAGTGCTTGTCATAATATGAGGAACTGACCTGTACATAACGTAGGGCACAAATTCATTATTTATCAACAAAGCATACTTTAAGGAAAACCCTTTGACAGGTGTATAATTATTTCTTAATTGCGAATTTTTTGACTTCAAATTAATGTACACAGGGTGTCCCAAAAAAGAATGCCTGTGAATTTTTTTTGTTTTTCAAACGGCACACCCTGTTTATTTTCCAATCTTGAATTCTACCCAGAGTTTTATCTCTATTGAAAACCAGGCAAATCGTTTTTTGATTATGGTCTCTATCTGCAAAAATAAAATGTTATAGGTTTTTCAAATCAGCACAAACTTAAGACTCCTAAACTGTTGCAAAACAAAATGAACATAGGATACACAGTGTATACGTATTATATATTCCTTGTTTACCAGAAAAAAAGCTAGAGGGTGGGGAAGGATGTGAACTTGGAATTTCAGATCATTTTAGAGTCACGACTTGTCATATATATTTGATTTGTGTGTGCCCAGGTCAGTCATTCGTAAGAGAACATTTCCTGTTTGGTTCACAGCTGAAATCATTAAATGTATAAAGCGTAAACATAGATTATTTAGAAAACTCAAAAAATCACAGTCGGTATATCACCGTGACTAGTTTAATGAGCTACGAGGAAGAATCAAGAGATTGATAGACGAGGCATACAAAAACTACATATTTAAAGTAGAGGACTCTATCAAAGGCGATCCAACCGCCATTTGTTCGTATATTAGAGCAAAAAAATCATCCACTGCTGTACCTGAGATTCTTAAGCTTGAAGATTTTCAATTTTCAGAGTCCGAAGATATAGCAAACGCCTTTGCTGGCTTTTTCGGCAGTGTGTATAGCACACAAATTTTACTCCCTTTAACGATACTCTTTCCTCAAACTTGAATATCACCCTGGATCACCTCACTGAGCAGGTTGTACTTGCTGCTCTGAATAAATTAAAGGACATACCTACCTGTGGGCCTGACAACATTCCCAGTTTCTTGGTAAAGGATTGTGTTCATGCGTTGCTGGCACCTCTCTCTTATATCTTCAGTTTGTCTCTGAAATTAAACACATTTCCGGATGTATGGAAGAAAGCTAAAATCATTCCGGTATTTAAAAAAGGTGATGTTAATGTAATATCGAACTACAGACCAGTCTCTTTGCTTCCGGTATTTACTAAGGTCTTCGAAATGTCAATATATTTATTTTCACACAGGTTAGGGGATTGGTATCTCTTAATCAACATGGATGTGTTAGTAAACGTCAATAAGCAATTTGGCATGATTTACGCAGTTTGTCGGCAATGCCCTGGAAAACTGGATGCAAGTGGATGTGGTTTACAATGACTTTTCGAAAGCCACCATCATACACTCGCTAAGCTTACAACACTCTTAAAGAATAGATTCTTGTGCCTTGAATGAAGACCTTTATAATTTTTTAATTTATTTATTAATTTAGTGATATTGTTATTATTATTATATTATATCTCCTATTTCGTGCTCAATTGTCTTATGAATGGATGTATCTGTTAGACAATAAAGATTATTATTATTATTATTATTATATAGCTGCAGCTGAGTTTTGAATGTGAGTAATGTATTATTGAGCTACAAATTCACATACTATTTGAGACGTGGGAAAACGTGGGTAACTGCTAAAAGTTTCGTCAAACGTAAAGATTAAGTTTTTTTTCTCTCACTTCTCTAAAAATTCATGCAGATATTTTTCTATAGAATCAAAAAAAATCAGTTAATAGTGCGTATCTGTTTACAAAATTCAATAAAATATTTACTTCTAAAATAACATAAAAATTACTGACGATCTTCATTTAACACTAAAAAAATTCAATGTCTTAGTTATATTTTGTAAAATACCTACATTATATTAAAATTTAATATGGAAACTAGTAAATTAACTGAACAAAACACCTTGGTTGCTGCGTTGCCAGAATGCAATTTTGATATGCCTTTGTTATATTTATGGTTATGATTTTCCATAGTGCGGCGCGGCGGTGTAAAAACACTTGAATGTATATAGAACTTTTAGCACAAGGCCGTCAGTTTCATGGCGGATTTATAGGAAACATAAAGTTTGTCGTTTATTGGTCGCTTCATGGTCATAATGCATACCACATGTGTTCGCTGCCATCTGTTATTGGTGGGCAGCGTTCGAAAACGTCATAATGACCAGTGCTGCAGCTCTGCAGTTCTTATTGACAACTGTTCTGGTGTAAAGGATATTATACTAAGTTAGAAGAAGAGTTTTTTTTTATTCGAAAGAGAAAACCTAGTTTCTTAGCGGCTGTCTTGGAAATGTGATGTGATGAAAAGCGATATTAACTAGGTTAAACTTTGGTTTCAAGGATTTGATTATTCATTTGTGTTATGCGGCTATTTTTGAGATAGTGAAAATAATTAATTTTAAGTGGCATTAAACTGAAGAAGATTCTTTGTTTCCGATTCTACGATGTGATGCTACTCAGGTGAACCATGAACTTTCACTATCGTATACGCGGTAATGTCGCAGTAAATTACATAATTTATTTGCAAGATTGAAATCCAAATATATCTACTTAAAAAATTTCAAATGGCTCTTTAAAAACTAAATATACTCCCGTATAATATCAATATCCATGTCATCTTTTTAATTAAAGTAAAACCGATTTAATTACTGCTTTTATTTGTCGAAATGCAGTGAGTTTCTTCCGTATTTATTAGACCTTTCTGTAATTGGTGCGATAAACGTACGAAGTCGACAAAGGTCAACGTGTGCGATTTTATGTTTAGACTGTTAGCGAACGAACGAACTGGCTTAATTGTTAAAAGTGTTATTAACTAATGATAATTGCATTTTCATTGTGCCAATGAATTAGTTTTATTTAAAGGAAAAAATGCCAGATTTGGGTCATAAATTTGTGTCACAAAAGCCTGTTGTTGAGAGGTTCAGTGTACATTTTTAATAATAAATTTCCTCGGATTTTCTGCTGTTTCCATGTCAAACAAAATGGTTGTGAGGGGGGGTGACAATAGGTTGGGAAAACTATAATTTCTACGTGTTAATGATTGTGTGATTGGAAATTATTTTCAAGTTTGAAAAATGGGCACTAGGGGGCGTAACAGCAACTCAAAAATGGAGATGCCGATTTTCCCTTGAATTTTCGTAATTAAGGTTAGTCGAAAATATAATTCTTTTTTTATTTTTAATAAAAAAAGTGGTGGGGAAGGTCGAACTTTTTGTCTTTTAAACGTTTATATCTCTGTTTTGCATGAACCGATTACATTGAACTTGGTGTCAGACCAAGCATTTTTTTTGCCCTTCACGTACAGCTATTAACTGTACCGTAGTGATTCTGTTAGTGCTCACTAGATGGGGTTTTTTCATAATTCTTCAAATAATACGAATTTTCCCAAAAAACTCAAATGGTATAATAATAATAATAATAATAAATGCCTTTTATTAGGTACCTCATTTATAAATATATTTTTTACAATTAATAGATGATATACAATTTTTTTTCTAAGGCACAACCAATCGTGCTTTGGCGAAGTCTAGCCAAGAGGCTACTCTTACTTAACCAAGTTAGAACGTATGATAGTTGAACACTAACTTAAAAAGTTTTATATCAAATTAAATATATAACTCAAACCTACAGCATCATAACACCTATTCCCACAGACAGAAACACCCACGGAAACCCCGACAGACATCCCCAACACCCCCTCGCATCAAACGTAATTCTATCGTGTACCAATTTGCTCGTTTAGCAATAGAAGCCGAAACTTATATTTAAATTTGTTAATGTTAAAGAGTTTAAATTCATCAGACAAAGAATTATACAGATTTATGTCATTGAACGAAAAACCTCTTTTAAACATTGCCGTTCTATGCTGTGGCATTGTAAATTTATTTTTAAATCTGATATTTTTATCATGAATATTGTTCCTAGTAATAAATTTATTTCTTATTAAATTTGAAGTGTTATTTGTTTTTAACAGTTTATGCACAAAGTTGCCGAGGTGGAGGGTTCTGCGATTATTCATGTTAAGCCAGCCGCACTCAGATATTCTTTCGGAAATATAGTCATACTTCCTCAAACCAAATATTAGTCTACAACAAGCATTTTGGACTTTTTGTACTCTGTATTTATCAGCTTCATACAGGCAAGGGTCAAATATGAAATCGCAATAGGTAAAATGAGATAAAACTAGGCTTTCACAGAGCTTTTTTTTAAGATAAAAACTTAGTATGTGACGGTTGCAATAAATTAAGTTTATTGACGTTAAGTTTTTTTTATGTGTTCAGCAAAACGCAAAATTTCGTCAATTATTGATAATGGTGTATTATTAATATGTAAATTAATTGAATTTTTTACGAGGTTCATTTTTGCTTTGCTACTAATACAAATTAATTTAGAGTTCAACTGTAAGTTATGCTCTTCAGATAGTTTTCTTATCCGCTCCAGAACTCTGTTGATATTTTTAATGAATTCTATGATATTTAAATTGAACGAGTAATAAAGTTGGGTGTCGTCCGCGTAGGCTTGTACTTTACAGTTAACTGGAGAGGTTATTATATCTATTGTGAATATTATAAAAAGAAGAGGAGATAAAATTGAATCCTGAGGAACACCAGATTGTATGCCTATAGTTGTAGATTGTATATTGTTGTAAGTAATCTGTTGGAAGCGATTATTTAAAAATGATTTTATTAGATTTGCTGAGCCGATGTCAAACCCATAATATTTTAGTTTGACGCAAAGAAATTTATGATCCAGAGTGTCAAATGCTTTTGAATAATCCAAGAAAATAAGCACACTTGTCATGCCGTTGTCATACGCTCGGACTATATCGTCCAGTAATACGATTAATGCCGTGGAAGTGCTAAGATTTCTTCTGAAACCACATTGGAAATCGGGAATTAATTTGTTGTCTAAAAAAAAGGTAAACATTTGCCTATATAAAATCTTTTCAAACATTTTTGTTATTGTGAGTAGTATACTGATAACCCTTAGATCGGAATAAGTTTTGGGATTATTTATGTTAGGTAGAGGGATGCCTATAGCTGTTTTCCATAAAGTTGGGACATACTTTTCAATAAGGGAGTTCACAATGTGGAGAATAATATGATCAATGAAGGGGCTACAGATTTTTAGCATTTGTGAATTAATATTATCTACTCCTTTTGCGTTAGTTGCACTGCTATGCAGACTGACATTGACATCATTAATAGGGACATTCCATGAAAATGCGGACATGATCAAAAAATTATCAAGTTATTGTAAATGGCTTAGTAGGCTGTGTATCTTGTTGCTAAGGAACGACTTTACTTTATTCATTTGTTTTTACAAATAAAATTTAAGAACTGTCACTTTGACGGGAGTTAAAATTTAAACTAAAAAATAAGATCCTAAATCAAATTAAATTCTCGTGGTGTGGTAAACTGTTTTTGTGGAACCAGCAAGCAAACCGTGAGTATTTTTGATTTTAAGTATTAATTTAGCATTTGACTACTTATCTTGCGATTTTGCTGACCGAGCTTTAACAGTATTAAGTAAAAAAGTAAATAATAGATTGTATTGGAAATAATTGTAGCGCGAGTTACCTAAAAGTATAATTAAAAGGAATATACCGTTTTAATACTTTTTTATCGTGTTTTAAGGTTTTATATTTCTGTTGCCTAGATTCATTTCAAAGCATGGTTCAGTAACATTGAAGATAAATTTTCCGCAAATGATATATTTTTTTGGGATTTCATTGAAACGCGAGTTACTGATTTGAACCTATAAATAAAAAAAGTGCCATATTCAGCGAATTTACCGCACACGTATATTAAAACTTGTTAAGCGTGATATAAGTAACGTTGGGCAAGTAAAAAAGTCGAAGAAATTTTCTTTTAGAAAGTATGGGCTTATCCGGTGCTGAAAAAATGAAAAGACGACGGGAAAAGTTAAAAAAGCTAGGAGTGTATGATGAATATAAAAAAAGCATGCAGAAATATGCAGTAAAAGTAGGGCAAAAAAGAAAGTCGCCCTTTCCAATTTGCCGTCTTCAAAAAGAAAGCAGTTACAAAACGAAATAAGGAAAAAAGTTAACGAAAGAGTAAAAAAATGTCGGTCTATGAAAAAATCTAAACTTGAAAGTGATACAAGTAAAAAAGTTTCTCCTCCTTATACATCAGTTCAATCTTTGGGAAAAGCAGCAGCACGAGCCCGCAGATCGTTACCTACCTGTCCTAATAAACGCCAGATTGTTTTAAAGAAACTATTGTTAGAAGTTGAAGAAAAAGATGAAGCGTCCGATTCTTCAAACCTCATTAACCAACATCGCAGATCACTCAGTAACGAGGTCGTCACAGCCATAAAAGATTTTTATACGAGGACATAAGTCGCCAAGCCCCTGGACTAAAAGGCTTTATTACTGTTCGCGAACAAGGCAAACCCAAAGAAAAAATCCAAATCAGACATCTATGTACTTCCATTTCTGAAACACATGCTTTGTTTGTTAATGAATACGGGGAAGTTGTGGGTAAGAGCAAGTTTGCTGAATATAGACCAAAAAATGTTTTCCTAAGTAGCCAACTTCCTCTTAACGTGTGCCTATGTAGATACCACGAAAACTTCATTTTAGCTTTAAATGCCATGCATACCATTTCACCGGAATGTCCTCGCTATAACCAGGATTTTCTCAAGTCCGTCATGTTTGAAAACCCTACTAAAGAGTGTTGGAAATTTACTTGTGGTGCTTGTAAAGACACTTTAGATACAAACTTAGAACAGTATGTAGGTGCTTGCAATAATTCCGAAGTCACATGGTTGGTATGGCAAGACAGTGAAGGAAAATTGTGTAAAGTTTTACATTCAGGATCAGCTTCAGAATTGCGAAAACACATCATCGATATGTCTAAAACGTTTTTTGAACATTTT
The DNA here is from genome assembly GCA_030620095.1 of Kuschelorhynchus macadamiae. Taxonomy (NCBI): domain Eukaryota; kingdom Metazoa; phylum Arthropoda; class Insecta; order Coleoptera; family Curculionidae; genus Kuschelorhynchus; species Kuschelorhynchus macadamiae. The sequence goes on along the minus strand of JAUTXW010002709.1, from coordinate 1,821 downwards.
TATGTGAAAAGGCATCAAGCTGATTCATATCAGAATGACAGGAAGTATAGCGGCTACTAACTTCGATCCATCAGCTGCTTTGGTGCAAGTGGATTTTTCTGAAAATTTCACATGTGTAGCACAAGACGAAATTCAAAGCTTTCATTGGGCTCAACCACAAGTAACTTTGTTTACGATATCGGCTTGGTATATGGCCACACAGCATCCAATGTTTATTGTATCTGATAATCGAAACCACAATAAAGAAACGGTAGCAGTTTACATGGATCGGGTAATAAGAGAATTGCCAGCATCCGTTACCAAAGTCTACATTTGGTCAGATGGACCTGCATCACAATTTAAGAACAGGTACATTGTGGAAACTATTAAAATCATTCAGCAACGAAATGAAAAGAACATATTTTGGAACTATTTTGCTACATCACATGGAAAAGGTCCCGTTGATGGTATAGGTGGCGCGTTGAAAAGATTGGTGCGAAACAAGGTTATGCGAAGAGAGGCAGTTGTGTTTAATGCAGAACAATTTGCCAAAGCTGCTGAGGGTTCCAAAGTGAAGGTTATTAATATCACTCCAAAAGAAATAGAAGATGTTGCTAAAGAAATGAATCTCCATGCCATTTTTGATCAAGCTGCTTTAATTCCAGGCATATCTAAGGCTCATATAATTTATTATCAAAACGGTACTTTAAAAACAAGCAACATTACGTCAGACTTGAAGATCGGCATTAGAGTATTAGATGAAAATGTTGTTTATAGTGATGAGGATGATGATATTCCTCTGGCTGTTCTCAAGAGGAGAATACAAACAATTTAAAATTGATCCACACTATACTTTTTGTTCGAAATGTATTCATTATTTAATTGAAACACGAGTTACCAATTTAATGTAACGCGAGTTACCACATTTTTTGCCGTTTGCTCTTGAAAGCAAAGATTTGAAAAATTACAAATTGTACTATAATTTTGTTTATATCTCATCTTACTAATGTTGTTTTCTAATAGAAGTTTAACTGTTATATTCGTAGAAAAATTGAAAAGATTATGAAAAGATAAACCTTATGTCCTTAAGATGTAACGTGAGTGACTGATGAGTTTTAATTAATAAAAATGAAGAATCTCCAAACATTTCCTATATTGGAGTAATAAAGTAACTGTATGGCAACAATATAGGTTTTTGATTTAAAATGTTGGCGTTAATTGAACGGTTAGAGTAAAGAATTGTCATTTTATTGCCATATAATAAATCTGATTGTATCTCGAGTTACCATGGAATGTCCCGATGGTGGCGAGAAAACGAAATTGAAGATTTAGATTGAATTTATTATCGTTATAAAATTGATTTTTTCGTCACATTTATTTGAAACATTCTGTAAAAATGATGAAAAATATTTATTAATTTATAGATAGATAATTAAAATATTTGTAACTTCGAAATTTTATTATTTTGGGAGGTGGTTTGTTTGATTGAAGATTTATTTGAGCAAAGACCAAGTTATGATCGGAAATTCCTTCGCATGAAATTGTGCCACATTTTCGAATCTGGGTCAAACTCGGATCTATCGGTACTCAGACCTATCTGTAACCCTGGTGGGTTCATTTAATATCTGTGAAAGGCCATATGACTCAAAAATATTGGACTTGGTAAATTGAAAAACTGGATTTGGTAAATTCAAAAAATTTACGTATGATATGACTTTTTTGTCATAATTTAGTTTAAGGTTATAAAAGGAAATGAATAGTAAAATAAAAAATCCAGGTCCGTATTTAAATTAAAAAAGTTGATGAAGGGCGCCCGATGCAAAAGTGGATTGAAAAACTAAT
>JAUTXW010002708.1:7500-49333 GCA_030620095.1 Kuschelorhynchus macadamiae | reverse complement strand
ATACATTCATTTTGACATAATCTCAGGATCCACGATTTCTAAAGTATCTTTTGTATTTCTGGGATAATAAATAAGTATATGTATCAGCTATGACTAAATTGTATTAAGAAGATCGTGTCCATTGTTATTTTTTTCTCTTTATATTCCTATTTAGCGCCACAATATGTAAAAATGGGTAAATCACATCGGCAGTGTCTAAGAGCTTACGTTATTGTATCTAATTGGATTATAGTAGTATTAGGCTGATGACGGTTGCGAATTTCCTAATATTAGGAAACATCCTCAAAATGACTAGATGACATTTAATTAATTAGTATTAAATAAAATATCAAAGAAAATATTTTGAAATGTTAGCAATGTATCTATATATATTTTGACAGATGCTTCTTGAACATTTAATAACACTAATATTAATAATAATAATTTTAATTACTCTGAAACCTACTTTCCACTTGTGATAGTTGGCTCAATTTCTTTTGAACTTGAAAGAAGTTGTGGAAGGGAATGTCAACTTCTTAGAATTTTCTTTGAAGGGGATTCTCCTTTTTTAAGATAAACTTAGTGAAGCTTTTTTTAAAGTAAAGTGTTCAGCTAAAGCGGATTGAACAATTTGTTTCTTACTTATACTTATTTCGTGTTCTTTAAGTCTGTTAGATACAGACCGACCAGTTTCACCTAAATATACTTTACCACAAGAATAAGGAATTTTATAAATTCCTTCTGATTGTAAATGAATTACATCTTTTGGTGTCCTTAAGCGGTCTGTGTCCACTAGACTTAAGGAACATGAAAGATGCATAAGTAAGAAGCAGATTGTTCAATCAGCTGTCGCTGAACTCCGGCACATAGCAGACCACACGATTAACTTAAAAGGTAGCAAGGATCTTGTATCAGTGTCGAGTTATTATAAACGAAAAATTGAAATTATCAAGCACCTTGAAAATTTCAATATAGACGGGGGCTACGTGCTACATCATACGGGTATACCAATCTTCACAGTGAGTCACGCGTCGATGGGTATAGGTCGGGTATAAATACCTGAACTCTGCTCATCGGAGCTCATTCAAACGTGGGAAAGTAATTCCAATTTGACACAGCTGTGAAAGCTTTCATACTATGTCGAGTAAAGATTATTGACTTTTGTTCCTCCCTTAGCTTGGACTTGAGGTATAAAATGTGGACATATTAGGTAGTTGCTTTCAAATCAAAAATAGATTTTGACATTGTCATTCTAGGTTGACTTTGACATTGCTATTTTAGGTTGAAACTTGGAATAATAGTCCAGGAGATTAAAATGAATCAATTTTGTCCCAGTTTCTTTTGGTAACAATGGTACTATTATCCTTGACTTTTAAGCACTTTATACAGATTACAGTTTTCTACGGTTTATAGTTTTTTTCTCATTAAAAAAAAATATAATAAAATGAAGCTTAACTATTCTGAGGCATCTTTTTTCTGACACTACTAATTGATTATTTTGGATATTCCAGTTTTGAGAGCAGGAATCTTTCCGCGGAAATGACCGTCCTTCGAATAAGCGTGATAGACAGATATAAATGGTACATTTTTGTGTTTTTCTGTGTTCTTAGACAGCTATCTGTGTTTTTTGTTTAGATACGTTATTGCACGTGTTCAACAAAAGAGTTACATGATTATTTAAACATGATAAGATATCGCTAAAAACCAAATATATTTTGCATGTCTGTACATACAATATTAAGAGATAAATATGGGTTTTTGTATAGCAGAAGTTATTTTTTAGATTTAGATCAGTTTTTGTCTAGAAATGACGTTTATATATGTAACTCCCTTGCATGAAGAGTACAACGGTTATGGTTATATCGAAAATGGTTTGAATGGCGTAAACGGTGTCAACCGGCACGCAGGGTAAAATTTTAAAAATTATAATTACAGTAGAAAGAGTTTTGCATGCACATATTATGAACACGTATTTAATTGATTTTTATTTGTAGCTAAACCAACAGCCAATGCAGTATTAATAAAAGTTACCTATTTATGTTCTTTTTAATACAGTAATCCGTAATTATTACTTATTTTAACGGTCATATTTTCTATTCTTATTTGTACAGGGTGATCAGTTAAGGGTAGCGAGCGGCCATATCTCATAAGATATTGGTCGTATAGATTTGAGAAAAAAAAAATCATAATAAAAGTCGCCAAGGGAAATTGCTGAAAATTATTTTCGAGTTTGTCAAACGTCCGCTAGAGGGCGTAACAGCTAACACCAAGTAGAAAAATGGGGTTTTTATAAAATTTTGCCTAATGAAAATATATCGATGATATCATTTTCATATTTAGTGACCATTTCCCTACACTTTTGTCTAAAATGTTTTGTTCTATATATCAAAATAAAGCGGTGGGGAAGTTCAATTGTTTTTTCAAACAAACCAAGATGTCTCCCGTTTCTTTTGACTGATTTTAGCAAAATTAGGCTCATATGAAAGAGCATAATTTGGACTACAAAACGCTTATTTGGTTTTGAATTTTGACTTTTGCTGGCGTCGCTAGATGGCGTTAACTGAATTAGTAGCATATTTTTTAGTTTTTTTCAAAAAAAACAAATGTAATGGTATATTCATTTTTACATATTTTAAAAGGGGATAAATTTCTCTATAATTTAATGAAAATAATTTATCATCTACCTTTTTTTGAACCGTTGATATTGACCAAAATATTATTTTATTTTATTAAAAAATGGCACGCCACTGCTTTTTGTCAAAATAAATTCGTAATCACTTATTAGTTGCAAACAAAAAGACGAACGGTTTTGGATTGAAAAAATAAGATGTTTAACAATGATAACAATAAGGTTCAAAATTATTTTTGAATATTACATCTCACAATAATAAAATTATTACCTATTATTTTTATCATTAATAATCATTTAATTAGCGAGAGAATGCTTTAGTTCATAATTTATTATTATTTCAGAAATTAAATTAAAAATCAAACTTAACTAACATCGCATTTAAGCGAAGCAGGCCATGATCTACATTAAGAAACAAAACACCAAATTGTCAATCACGTTGATATTCATTTTGATAGTTCCTGCTATTGACATCTAATTTAATGTTATGTAAAAAGTATTTTTATTACAAATCATGCCTTTTACGAATGAAGAAGCCTTTGATATGTTGAGAATTTATTTTCAATGTTTTGAAAATGCAACGATTGCTTCTAGGCAGTATGCACTGCGTTATCACCTCCGAAGACACCATTCGAGAATGGTTTTTCATCGTTTAGCCTTACGTTCAAGGCAACATGGCCAAGTGCAACCAACTCCAACTTTGAGAAGAAATCGTAGAGTAAGAAGAAGATAACATTATAAATGTTTTGGCTTATATTCATGCAGACCCCCATTTAAGCATAAGAGAGATCTCTAGAGATTTAGGAATATCCTATGGCTCAGTGCAAAAAATATTAATGGATTTTAAAATGCATCCATATCACATCGTGATTCATCAAGCCCTAAATGACACTGACTTTGAACGTAGGCTCGATTACTGCTACTGGCTTAGAGACTTCATTACGGAAAACCATCATCATTTGTCACAAATATTATGGACAGACAAAGCATCGTTTTGCAGTAATGGCAGGGTAAATCTTCATAACGTGCATTACTGGTCGGAGACTAATCCACACTGGTTACGTGAAGATTATCAGCAGGGTCGATGGAGCGTCAACGTCTGGTGCGGTGTGATTAATGGTGCTATTATCGGTCCGCACATCTTTAATGGCAATATAACCGGTGACATGTATTTGAACTTTTTATTTAACGATTTACCAGGACTCTTAGAAAATGTGCTTTTACAAGTAAGAAGAAACATATGGTTTCAACAAGACGGATGCCCGGCACATTATTCACGGAATGTGCAAGATTTTTTGAACAGGCATTTTCCTAACCGTTGGATTGGTAGAGGCAGTCTATTTTTCTGGCCACCACGGTCATCCGATTTAACCTGCCTTGATTTTTATCTGTGGGGCCGAATAAAGGATTTGGTGTATAAAACTCGACCAACTACTCGAGAAGACATGATAGTCCGAATTCAAAACGCCATAAATATTATACCAAGAGCGGAAATTGAGACAGCTGTCAACTCCACCCCGAAGAGATTGGACCAATGCATTCAAAATAATAGACAACATTTTGAACATTTACGATAAAACTATTAATTTATTTTTAACCTTTATTTTTAAAGTTCCATGTTCTTGTTTTTAGTGTTATTGCTCCTGCTGTTGTTGGACAGTTTTATTAAGATTTTTCATTGTTAAACATCTTATTTTTTCAATCTAAAACCGTTCGTCTAACGAAAAAAAGTCAAGAGGTTCTTTTTGTTAGCAACTAATAAGTGATTACGAAAATGATTTTTATTTCGACAAAAAGCAGTGGCGTGCCATTTTTTAATAAAATAAAATAATATTTTGGTCAATATCAACGGTTCAAAAAAAGGTAGATGATAAATTATTTTCATTAAATTATAGAGAAATGTATCCCCTTTTAAAAAATATAAAAATGAATATACCATTACATTTGTTTTTTTTTGAAAAAAACTAAAAAATATGCTACTAATTCAGTTAACGCCATCTAGCGACGCCAGCAAAAGTCAAAAATTCAAAACCAAATAAGCGTTTTGTAGTGCAAATTATGCTCTTTCATATGAGCCTAATTTTGCTAAAATCAGTCAAAAGAAACGGAAGACATCTTGGTTTGTTTGAAAAAAACAATTGAACTTCCCCCACCGCTTTATTTTGATATATAGAACAAAACATTTTAGACAAAAAGTGTAGGGAAATGGTCACTAAATATGAAAATGATATCATCGATATATTTTTATTAGGCAAAATTCTATAAAAACCCCATTTTTCTACTTGGTGTTGGTTGTTACGCCCTCTAGCGGACGTTTGACAAACTCGAAAATAATTTTCAACAATTTCTCTTGGCGACTTTTATTACGATTTTTTTTTCTCAAATCTATACGACCAATATCTTATGAGATATGGCCGCTCGCTACCCTTAACTGATCACCCTGTACTTTAGTCAATTTCTTTAAATGTCACCGCTCTTCTAACGTTGTCTCTCTAGGCGTATGATCATATTACCAGGACCGGCACGGAATACACCTACCTTTATTATTTAATATTTCTAGCATTATTTGCTCTTACTGTATATATATTCATGTATATATATATATATATATATATATATATATATATATATATATATATATATATATATATATATATATATATATATATATATATATATATAAATACATATATATATATATATATATATATATATATATATAGAGAGAGAGAGAGAGAGAGAGAGAGAGACAGAGAAAGAACTAAAGATGAGGAAATGACTCCTTTACCAATGTATCAAGAAACAAACAAAACATGACGCTCTGTTTGTTTTGGAACCAAGGAGCCATTTTGCTACCGTGCTATCTGTCCCGGCAAGGATCATCAGGCAGTTTCCTTGGGGGCGTATCAGTATTGAAGCCGAAACACCCGAGCAATGAAACAAACAAAGTGTCGTGTACTTCGACTTTGAAAGTCGATGAGAGAAATAGGCTTCCGGTGGCGCCATCTGTAGGTACGCATAAAAACAAAAAACCCACGTGATATACCAAATACCACACGATTGTCCAAGTGTTTACATTGGTCAGACGTCACAATATCTGCATAGCCGGTAAAATGGGAACAAATTTAGTAAAAAAACACAATAACTTTAAGTGAACATGAAAATCAGACTAATCATAAATTTAGTTTTTCGGAAATCAAAATATTGCAGACAAAGCATAATAAAAAAAAACGAAAATTCTTGGAGATACAAAATCTGAGAACTCACTTAACGATAAAACAGATATAAAAAATCTAAGCAAAATATATTCTACTGGAATTTAGAATTAAAAATTATTATGGATAACACAACAACAATAAACTTCCAAGGCAGTAACTTTAATTTGTTTTAGATAACTGACGAAGGCCATAAAATGGTCGAAACGTCTTAAAAAATAAAATCATCCAACATTAGTGATGTTTTATATTGTGAACACATAGCAGCATATAGCCACCTGTAGAAAGTAGAAACATATTAACGCGGCAAGAACTATAGTAGAAATAGATTTTTTAGATCTTTAGGTACTATTGCCTATTGCCCTCATCGACTTTCAATATCGAACGACATGACACTTTGTTTGTCTCAGTATTCGGGTGTTTCGGTTTTAATATTGATATCCCCCAAGGAAACTGCCTGATCGGCCTTGCTGGGACAAATACCACGGTAGAAGAATAGCTCCTTGGTTCCGAAACAAACAGAGCATCATGTTTTGGTCGTTTCTTGACACACTGGTGAAGGAGTATATATATATATATATATATATATATTTATATATTATTTTGTTAAAAATTCGTGGGTGGTTTATTTTCTTAAAAGAAAGAACCTCAAAGATGTTTCAATAGCCTACGGAAAGATCGCAAGCCAAAAGAACAGGAGAATATTTTTACTCAAGTGTAAACACACAAACACAGTTCCAAAACTCCTAGATTTTAATTTATTTCAGATTGAATTTACAGGCCAATAATATCCTTTTAAAAAGCTCTCTATGAAGCGCGAAACGTTTTTTTTTTAAGTTATTACCGAACAAAAACCTGCATAAAAAAACTATGTTAAAATACGTTACGAAAGAAGTTCCGGGTAATGGAGAATTTACCTATTACTATACGATTCTTCTCAATTAAAATAGGGTTTGATTCTACCAAAACGAATATTATACAATTTTTAAATATTTTATTAAAGCACCATTTTGTCCCGCCATGTAAGATTTTTAACAAAATCTTATGAGTTCATCCCCCAGTGGACCTTTTATTTTACCAAAATTTAAAATCAATCGAAAAAGTAGTTTTTGAGCTGTGAGGGATGTAAGAATGTCCATCCTGATATTATTAATGAAATTGTTAATTACCTCGTAAAAGCGATACATATTGGTTTTGAAATCCAGATCCGTATTTCAAAAAATAGAGTTGACGATGAGGCCTGGAAAACGAAACGTTGGATTTCAAATCTGAGAACACCGCCTTCAAGAGTAAGAAAAGTGGCTATAAAGATGTAAAATTTGTTTTGTAATACCTCTTGAAATGTAGCCTGAAAAAATTAAAAAGAAAATGAGGTTTTTCGGTTTTTTGCGGATTTCTTCGGAAGTAGCCGGAATGTTTTAACTTTCTTAACGACAAATTATTCTCAACTTCGCTCTAATTTAACTAACTACTTTGGTAGTTGGGGGGGTGTTTTTGTTTTTATGCGTTTTCTTTTTAGTGAGCTATGTTTTTTATTGCAACCTTTATGACAAACAGTTATGTCTTGTTTTTTGAAAATATATTGGCATTTTTCATTCCCTGTATATATGGAAGTAATCTTTAATTACTACTTATCTAGCAGTCATATTTTCTGTTTTTGTTTGTACTTTAATACATTTTTTTAAATGATTACATTGAACTTCGTGGCAGAAAAAAGCGTTTTTATGCTCTTGCCACACTCTTTCTCTGTTTGATAGCAGAGAGTATGTATTTGTTTTAAGAGAATATAAATCTACATTAAGTGGTTGATTGAAAGAGAGGCAATAAAGTTAGTGTGCAAATTACCGACTGCTCAGGGAGATTGGTTCGATTTCTATTTATAAGGGCGCCAACAGTTCTATACCAGTTGACTGTTAACTACTCTAGATGTTATGACTAAGATAAAATTAATTAAAGTTAATAGTAAAAAAAAACGAAGCATATTCAACAAATAACATTTATTAACAAGTTCAGTGCTCCCCAAAATATTTCTAGAAATATGTATCTCCTGTAGGTTATTTTATATAACATATGAAAGAAATTGGCCTTTATTGAAGTATTTAAAAAAATGACAATTGACTGTGTAATGATCCTATGTTAATCAGTTTTCATACCTCATATGCTGAGAGAAATCTAAAGTATATTTAAATAAAGATCACTATCCAAATATTAGATCAACTGTGTAAAATGTTTTATGAAAATAGCTAAAGAATCCCAAAACAACAAACTAAATGTTCAATAAAACCTGAAAATTAAGTAATACGGATGAGAAAAGAAATTTTCAATCAGCTAATGGCAGGTAAAAGTAATAGACTCCAAAATCTATAAATGTTTATAAAGATAATCTTTAAGTTGTTTTAATTTACCGAACAATTTGATCTAACAGTAAAAATTTATCAAAAGATGCAAAATAATCAAGCAATTAATTAACTTCATTAATTCAAATACAATTAACAATAGTAGAATAGAAGAAGAGAGTAATCTAAGGGCAAGCAAATAACAAGAAAAATTTATATAACTAAGTTTCACATCCAATCACCAATATTACCTAACAAATTGACACCATTGTGTTATATGAAAATACCTTTCTAAAGCAAGTAAATACAATAAATCATAAATATCATCACATATTGCAGTAGTGTTACCTGTCTATAACACTTTTTATATACCTTGTATAAACTAACTAGATCTTATAAATTAAAATTTCAAGATGTGATCACACTTTACAACAACACTGTATCTTAAAGTATATTATACTATCAAATGTTGGCAGAAACCTATAGACTATTGTGTCGTAAACTTATACTGTGATGTTCTATATCTTAAAGCCTACATACGGTCACATGTTGACAAAAACCTATAGATTATTGTATCCTAAACTCATAACGTGATATTTGAGTATGAGCATGAGTTATAAAGTAAAAATAATCTTATTGACAACACCAATAATCATGGTTTATGCACACCAGCAGTAGTTAGAACTTTATATCAAAAAGTATACTCTACACTCAAAAGAAATAGAAAAAGTCATAAAGTTGATCAGCAATAAACAATAAAGTCAATTCAGCATAAGGGATGTTAAAATTAAGATACTTATCTAAGTGTCTATCAGCATTTGTGACTTAGATCAGCAGTCTATGATGTAAGTGTCATCGAAGACATTTCCAGCAGAAAAATGGGTACGTACACACTTAAGTACTAGGTAACAGACTTCTGCTCCACTTACAATGACACATCCAGGTTCAAACCCTGGTTAGGAGAACAGGAACAAGAAGTAGAAGAGGAGGGAGAAGAAGAAAAAAAAAAACCTAGAATAGTACAAACGTCTAAGATTTACACCCCAAATAAAAGTATATAGGTCTGTTTAACAACTCAACACCCAGTATATCAAATAAAGAAAATAATTCCATACAAAAATGTATGAATATTTCCCAGCTTGACTTCATTTAAACCAATTTACCCAAATTACAAAAAATCTTAAGTCATTCTATTATAGAAATTCAAAATATTAGGCTCGTACATGTCTATTACGATATATATAATATATCCACTACAACCCCTTAACATTATATACAAAATATAAGCAACATATCTATTAATTAATACTAATATAGGTACATTACAGCCCTTATAGTGAATAGTAACAAGAATCCACCCTTAAAATCTTGTAGATATCAATACAAAATGTCATTACTCCAGTATATGTAAGCTAATAGAAGATGTTACAGACAGAAAATGTAAATCACTGATACAATATTGTTCAATTTTGCCAAATTGCCTGAAGCAGATAACATGTATTTATATCTTATAAGGTTGTTTCGGTCTTCAAAGAAATATGAAAATTAAAGTGATTTTTATACATATATAGGCCTCTTTCCTAATTATAACATACACCTGTAATAGTTGTATTGAAACACACTTATTAAAGAAAACAAATTCTCCCCAATGTATTTACTATTCTTTACTTTATGCAAACTTGAATAACAATTTGCTTATGGAGGTTACAAATAGACCTTTTTGTTTTGCAGAAATAAACTTAATAATTATAACAAACATAAGGTATATATACATTCAGCACATATTTTAAGAAAATGAAAAGTACTATTGAATACATTGTTTGCTACACAAATCAAAGGGCAATCAGGAGTGTCCCCATAGCTCTTAATTTCAATAAGTAAAATAACGTGGCCTTGTATTTACTTTTTAATAAGAGAATTAAGTAACAAAAAAAAACCCCTTTTTTATATATAAACAAAAAGACCTTAGTGATAGCCGAGAAACTATATCTAAGCTAGAGGTTAGAACATAACCTATAAAAAATAATATGGCAAATTACAAGAAAATATGTACAGGGAAAATATATCACATTTTAATGAATATAAAATTGGGTTATCTTACCTTATTTGATGGTAAAGGGTTTCTTATTAGTCATTTCATAAAGTTTGTCCCATCAAAAAAATATGGTAGGTGATCAAGTGCAGGTAAATCCTCACAAGAAAGTAATAAAAGGTTCCTCAACCAAAAATATTAAGGCACAACGTAATTAAATACACAAAGGAGCCTTCTTAACTAAGTTGCCGACGTAAATCCCAAAAGATGGCCTGGATTAAAACAGGATCAATTCGCCGACAAACTTTTACACTTAACCTTCACCTTCCAGAGAGACAAGAAGCTTAACCTCCCTCAACACCAGGTCAAGGCAACAGTAGGGGAATGACAATCCGTCAGTGGTGCCACTTTACTAAAATCAAACTGACCAAATCTGGACAATAGATCAGCCAATCCCTGAGCTGGATCACAGGAAAGAAAAAATATTTAAAGGAGAAGAAAGTAAAATTACTAATTGAACAAAACTAAGGCGCCATCTACACGAAGACTAGTGAATTACCTCAATATGAAGCGGAAGATTTCGCTAAGCAGAGACCGCGAGCACCTTACTACATCGATAGGAGACTTACAGTACAGAATTTACGGATTTTTATGCATTAAAATGTAGTGACGAAAATAAAATGTTACACTCTTGACGTACAGCTATTAACTGTACCGTAACGATTCTGCTAGTGGTCACTACATGGCGTTTTTTCGTAATTCTTCAAATAATACGGATTTTTGTCACGATTTAATATAAGCTTATAAAAGGTATAAAATAGTCAAATAAAAAATCCAGGTCCGTATTTAAATTAAAAAGTTGTTGATGGTCGCCCTAATCCGAAACGTCGGACTGAAAAACTAACCTCACCTCACTTTGTAGAAGAAAAAAAGTGACAAGAACTGGAAGTTATTTTCTGTCCGTTCAACTAAGCCTACAATATTAGACAAACTAAGAGGAAAACAAAAAATAACTTTCATGGTTTTCTGTAGGTATAGGTTTAGATGAAATGATAGATGAAAATAATTTTCACTTCATCCTTGTCCCTTTTTCTCCTTTACAAATTGGTGAAGTAAGTTTTTCAAAGCGACGTTTCGGATTCGGGCCACCATTTTCAACTTTTTTAATTAAATATAGAGCTGTATTTTTTTATATATGACTATTCGATACCTTTTATAACCTTAAATTAAATTATGACAAAAAAGTCATATCGTACCATTTGATTGTTTTGAGAAAAACTCGTAATCTTTGAATAATTATGACAAAAAACTCCATTTAGTGACCACAAATACGGTACAGTTAATAGCTCTACATGAAGAGCAAAAATAGCGTTTTTTTCTGACACATAGTTCAATGTAATCGGTTCATACAAAACAGAGATATATACGTTTGAATGAAAAAAAAGTTTGTCCTTCCCCCACTTGTCGATCTTAAAAATAATTTCCAGCGATCTTTCTTGGCCGATTCACCCACATATATTTTTCCCCATGATTGTGTGATCAACGGTTACCGAGTTATGGCCGGAGACCATTCTGGACCAATGGAACACCCGGTACAATATTTTTAGGGGAAATTTATAACATATTAATGAGAAGATTATATATATATATATATATATATATATATATATATATATATATATATATATATATATATATATATATATATATATATATATATTTATATATATACAGGCTTATCCAAATTAAGTGTCCACCATTAGTGACTTTGTTATTAGTAAAGATACAAAATTGTTTAAATAAGCAAACTATTAGCATTTTCAACGCTCTTTAAGATGGAATCACTAAAAAAACAATTGAGCATCGCGTTTTCGAGTTTAGACAAGAAATACAATGTTTTTAAATGGAAACCCCTGTATATTATATTTTTTTCTGTTAAAGCTTGAAATTTTAAACAAAAAAGGTTATAAGGAAATTTTTCTTAAAACCAAAAATAACATTGATATTACAGTTTCTAAAAATTAACTGCAAAAATAATAAGAAGGCTATATGAAAGCCACGCCATGTTTCGAATTAAGATATGTGATGGATTAGAGGATATCAGTTCTAAGTATCGAGGAGGCTTTGGAAAACAATGATAACGCTTTCTGTCAAAATTTGTTTACTTTTCGTCGTTGTTCCCTATGTTGTGTCAGTAATTAATCAGTTTTGTTGTGTCAGTTACTAATCTCAAAAAAAGAATGGTTTTTACCCATGAAGAAAAGTGTGATATGTTGGAATCTTACTTAGTGTGCAGAAAATCATCTTTGAGGGCAAAAGAATACTATGCTGAATTATATCCACTTCGCATTCAACCGCATGAGAGATATTTTCTGAGATTATACCGAAAATTTAGAGCCAATGATACTGTTTTTGCTAAAACCAGGGCAAAAAAGGATTTTATAATAAGCGAGGCCACGGAAATTGCAGTTATTGCATATTTTGAAGCCTACCCTGAGAATTCCATACCAGATATTGTCAAAGACTCGAATTTTAGTTATGGCAGTGTGGATATTTAGTGTGGATTTTAAAAAAATACAAATTTATTCCTTATAAGTACCGACCAGTTCAAGCGCTTTTGCCAGGAGATCCAGAGAGAAGAATTGTTTTTTGCGAATATAGTAACTCAAAATCAGAAACACCAAAAAATAAAAAATCTCATCTCAGATACCATGCACCGAATGAAACAAAGTCTGCATTGGGCAAACTGGTCAATATTTGGGTAGTAGGCTAAACGGTCATAAATATGATAAAACCAACTAGACCGCTCTCACTAGATATGAAAGAAAATAAGTTTAACTAGCAAAACACCAAAATCCTCAAAACCAAACCTAAAAGATATACCATATTAGGGGCGTGCAGTCCATGGAAGCAAGGAAAGCAGTGCTTCCCCAAAAAAAAATTACAAAACATCTTCTAAAATGTAATTTTTGAAATAGGAAACAATTAATTTAGTTTATATTAAAAATGCTAAAATATTATCTTAATTATCAAGCCCATAATAAATGCGGCCTTGATTCCGACCGAGCGACAATAGAAAATGGAATAGAACCTATGCGGCCCGATAGCTTCTCTGCAGCCGAGTCCTGTATGCTTGATTTCCTGTGAATCGAGCCAGAAGTTATTGAAATTTCCACCAGCTGTTCGCAATTTTTGCATTTCGGTCACGTGCTTTAAGTGGGGGCGGAAGCCATCGTTGGAGTAGGTTCTTTGTTTGAACGGCTATCCGTGTGTTGTGTGACACGTACGTCGCGTCGTGCATGGTGCGATATGGAAGACAATAGGACGTGGATATGCAAATATCGTCAACTTCGGCTGTCGTGTGTGTGTGAATGTGTAGGGTGTGTCTTAATGATAAAGGGATTTTCAACATTAAACATTGCTGATAAGCTTCAAATAATTTCCAAAGGAACGGCAAAACCGCCTATGAAAAATTTACCCACAAAAATGAAAAACTGTATTAGACATTTTTATCCGGAAAAACAATACGAACGATTTAAATGGCTAACAGGTTGTGAAAATATAAGTAAATTATTTTGTTGGCCATGTTTACTTTCTGAAAATGAAAAAGGTCTCTGGAATAAAACTGGTTTTTCCGATTTAAACAATTTCCATAAAGCTGTAAAAAAACACATTATGTCCAAAGCGCATTTGCAGGCCGTCATAAAAGAAAAAGTCTTAGGCAAAACCAGAATTGAACACGCCCTTAATAAACATTTGGAAATTAGTCACCGCCAACACAATGAACTAGTCGATAAAAATAGGCAAATATTATGAAGACTTATCGATGTTGTTTGTTTTCTCGGCCAGCACGAATTGGGATTTAGAGGTCATGACGAAACAAGGGTTTCTTCAAATAGAAGAAATTTTCAAGATTTACTTAGTTTAATGACTAAATATGATGATTGCTTAAAACATCATTTAGAGCAGTCTAGCGTTTTTGCAACCATTATTCTAAAAAAAATTAAGCAGGAGATTGGCGAGGCGCGGTTCATTGCTATTGTTCTGGATGGAAACAACTGATATCACTAATTTTAGCCAATTATATAAAGTAATACGCTATGTTAAAACAGACGGAAGTATTCAAGAGCGATTTTTAAGTTTTAAGAATTTGTCCGAAAATCGTACAGCAGATGTATTTTATACCGTAGTTTATAACGTTACTAAAGAAATTAATGGAGAGAAAAAATTAGTTGCTCAAAGCTGTGATGGAGCTGCAATGATGGCAGGACAATTAGGGGGTCTGCAAGCTAAAATTCGAGAAACTTTCCCAAGTGCTGTGTTTGTCCATTGTTTTGCTCATAAATTAAATTTAGTTTTATCCCAGTCCATCAATCACATTAAAGAGTGTAAAGCATTTTTCATTACTATAAGTGGCATGGCTGCTTTTTTTTCCAAGTCAACAAAACGTACACAACCTTTAGACTACATTGTCCACAAACTATTGCCCAAGTAGCTCCTACTAGGTAGAACTATAATGGAAGACTTGTGCTAACCGATTCTTGAAAATCGTAAATCACTTATTGAACTTTCTGAGAAAATAGAGTAGAAAATAATGAAACGTGGGACTCAGAAGCGTAAATAGTTCGAAGGGGTTTTTGGACTGTTTGAAACGAGATTTTAATTTTAATTATTTGTTGAACATATTTTCAGAAACATTTCCATTCTTGCACAATGTTTTTAATATATTACAAACTAAAACCAATGATATTGGTTTTTGCCTAAAAAAAGTGGATGTTTTTAAGTCCATGTTAAGCCAAGATGACTTTGACCTATTTTGGGAAAAAATCATGACGTTAAATGTAAAGCCACAAGCCAAGCGTCTTCGAACAGACGAGGTGGGAGATGTTCAAACATCATACAGACGCCTCTTTTATGAAATAATCGACTAAATTCAGCAACAAATAAACTATAGATTTAACGGTTTAAATGGCCAGTTCTTCGACCGAGTTTTATCTGAACTAAAACTGATTTACGAAACTAATGGCATTAGCGCAAAAAATAACGCTAAGGAACTAATGCAATTTTATTGACAAAAACAAACTAATGCATTAGTATTGACAATACCTGCCACAAGTTCATCAGTAGAACGCAATTTTTCAACACTTAAACGTATAAAAAATTTCGTGAGAAATTCAACGAGGCAGGAAAGACTTTCGCATACATCGCTGTTGTCCATTGAAAATAAACTTCTTCAAAATAGGTCGGAGCATCGACGTTTTTATGATGACGTCATTGACGAATTTGCAAAAAATGATCAAAGAATCGAATTACATTACAAATAGGTAAGTTTCTAAAAATTGCTTACCTTTGTTAAAATTTCACCGCACGCCCCTGTACCATATTATTTTCCAAAATTATTACACTAATAATCAATTGATTTTTGAAGCCCTGACAAGGGGAAAAATGTGTATATATATGTATGTATATAAATGTATATGTATATGTATGTGCGATATAATTGAAATAGAACTTAATATATTTATAATAGTAATAATAAGAAAATAACAAATAAAAAGGTCTTGTTCTGGGATTCGAGCCTAAAAGATCTGTTCTGACGGCTCCGTGTGCCTCTAGACCACCGTCTGGTATGATAACTGTGTTTCAGATTGCGTAGAATATGCAATGCACTTTTCTTGTACGCATCCCAAAAATATTACCTTTAGAAGTAACTTT
Organism: Kuschelorhynchus macadamiae; assembly: GCA_030620095.1. Lineage (NCBI taxonomy): Eukaryota > Metazoa > Arthropoda > Insecta > Coleoptera > Curculionidae > Kuschelorhynchus > Kuschelorhynchus macadamiae. Next base: position 33,427 of record JAUTXW010002708.1, on the reverse strand, counting down.
TGTCGCCAAAATGTAAATAACTTCCGTTATATTTTATGGACCGATGAATCCAATTTTTCAAATTCCGGAATGTACAATAGAAAAAATCATCATTACTGGTCAAGGGAAAATCTTTTGTTAGTACATCTAAGAGCTCCACAAGTCCGTTTCAGTTTTAACGTTTGGTGCGGTTTAATTGGGTCAAGAATTGTTGGTCCTTTTTTTTTATGAAGGCAGTCTAACCGGTGAAAGGTATGTGGCATTTATGAGTGAAATTCTGAATAATTTCTTAGATGAACTGGATCTCATAAGTAGACAGAATCTGCATTTTCAACAAGATGGCGCACCTGCGCACAACTACAGAGGTACTTATCAACTTCTAAGTACTTTTTTTAATGCTCAGTGGATAGGGACAAATGGCCCCATTCAGTGGCCCCCGCGTTCACCAGACATGACCCCTCCTGATTTCTTTTTATGGGGATATTTAAAGGATCAAATTTACAAGCAAAGGTACGAAGACGTTAACGATTTAAAGGCTGCAGTTAGGGAAAAGATACACCAGATAGATGGTAGAACCATACTAAAGGCAGTTCGAGCAGTTCAGAAACGAGCACAAAAATGTATCGAAGAACGGGGCGGTGTATTTGAGCACCTTCTAAGAAAAAATTAGTTGTTTTGTTTTCTTATAATCGATGTTTGTAAAATTAAGATACTTTGCTGTTCTAGCTTTTGCTGTTAATTTTTAGAAACTATACTAATACTAATACTAAAATCAATGTTATTTTTGGTTTTAAGAAAAATTTCCTTATAACCTTTTTTGTTTAAAATTTGAAGCTTTAACAGAAAAAAATATAATATACAGGGGTTTCCATTTAAAAACATTGTATTTCTTGTCTAAACTCGAAAACGCGATGCTCAATTGTTTTTTTAGTGATTCCATCTTAAAGAGCGTTGAAAATGCTAATAGTTTGCTTATTTAAACAATTTCGTATCTTTACTAATAACAAAGTTACTAATGGTGGACACTTAATTTGGATAAGACATATATATATATATATATATATATATATATATATATATATATATATATATATATATATATATATATATATAGTCATTAAAGGATTATTATTACGAGTTAATTCTGGTCTATCTATTTAAAGCTTTAAAAGTCGAAATGTACTCTAATATAATGCTGCTAATAATACTTACAAAAGCTCACAAAGAAGTGATTTGTAAATATAGTCGAATGCGGTCTTATCGTGCGGGTCCAAAGGTCACCAACATTATGAATCAAATCAGAAAACAGAGTGAATACCAAAATGTTGTGTGATTCTTTTATCGAGCGATTAAATCTCGATGGGCTATTTACCAATATACAGGGAGAAAGAAAATAGTTTTTTTTTATTATATTATGCAATATTATTAAGATAGCCACTTAATATTATTTTATATATTAAATGCCGAGGGACTAAATAAGAAAATTCGCTAAATATGTATTTGGTTAAAATTTTTTGGTTGGCAAAAACAAAAATACACAAAATGGCAAGCGCCTTAATAAAGTCGGAAGACGGGTCGAATCAGGGGAACAATCAGGATATGTTCTGTTTATACAGCCACTTAATGAAAGTGAGATTTTTTTATCAATCACCAAAAATTATGAGCCCCGCTTGACCACCACCTAACCACTTATACAGTGTCATTTATTTAAATGCGGACCACCCCTGTGCAAAGAAAACTTCTTTTTTTTGTATTGTGATAACAAAAAAGGGCCATGCATGCGAAAAATACAGGCTATATATATATATATATATATATATATATATATATATATATATATATATATATATATATATATATATATATATATATATACATATATATATATATATATATATATATACATAGAGCCTGTATTTTTCGGTAGCCCCGAGTTTCTGGTAAAGCGATTTTACCGATTTTTATATATCAAATTTTGTCTTATAATTGATAAAAAATTTACTTATTTTAAACACGCTTTAAAATTGGAACAAGTACTCTATAATTATTTATTTATTGCCTACAAAATTACAAATGAACTAAAAAAGTAAGAAAAAAATGGTGTCAGATCTAATAAAAAAAATTTTTAAATTAAAATTCACTGGCTAATATCCAGGAGCCAGTAGCAAAAGCTCTGAGAATCGGTATAAGGAATGTACAGAAACTTGTGCACGAAAAAAAATACATAATTTACTTCCGAAGAATATTAAGAAATGTACACGAAAAAATCCAAAGGCAAAAGACTTAAGTTACAATGCAAAAATGGATATTCATAATGCAATTTATGATTTCTACACGTCAAACACTAATATAATCCTTCTGAAACTTTTTAATATTATAGACTAAAAAATATCATCATCACTTAAAAAGTCCTCATCTTCTGAGTCGTCCTCAAATGACGCAATGATCGTTGGTGCTATTTCGACATCTAGAACTCGTTCTCGATTCCACCAATCTCATATTAATTTCTCCGTATGTTCCCCAGATTTCTTCCAGTACTCCGGCGTAATATAATTTAATGAATATTGCCAAACAATTTGCACTTCATCTGATGTAAGACCATCGTTTGCCCCAGCCCATATTAATTCTATTGCGTTAAACTGGCAACGATATGGCAGCAGTCGTAAAACCTCATGTCCATTTTCCCGTAATATTTCATCTATGGCATATATTTTTGGCTTTTTAATAGATTTTGCCATTAAAAGAAGTTCTAGTTTCAGCATATTGGGTAAAGGATTTTGTTTTTGTTTTATTAGCCAGTCATTAATATCACTTTTCTTCCAGGATGAAGTAGATTGTTTATTTAAGATTCTTAAATGATAAGATGCATTGTCCAGAATGATTAAAGATATAGCATCTAAATTTTGAATCAGTTGTTCTTTTAACCACTTTTCAAACAGTTCATATTATCATGGTAGTCCATACTTTTGGATGTTGAAGGAAACTGCATGCAAAATGATGAACCGTTTTTTCGTCCCGCATCCCCTTTTTCTCTCGACACTTTTGACAGACTCGTCCTGCCAAGTTTTCGAACCACTTCCATTACAAAATATCCAAGTCTCGTCTAAAAATACCACTTTTCTAAATTTTGAATTAACATTTTCCGTGTAATTTTTTAAAAAATGGATACGCTGACTTGCTGTATGTGGCAACTCGCATAAAAACCTTCGATTACAGTCCTTTTTATATCGAAAACCCAACTTCTTTATTAATTTTGACAACGATTTTAGTCCAATTTCCAATATGACTCGATTTTTTAAAGCTTCTTTTAAAACTTGAATGGTTATATTAGTTTTTGATGTGCATAAATCGTAAATTGCATTACGAAGATCCATTTTTACTTGTCACTTAAGTCTTCTGTCTTTGGCTTTTTTCGTTACATTTCTTAATCTTCTTCGGTAGTAAATTATGCTTTTTTTCATGCACAATTTTCTGCACAGTCCTTATACCGATTCCCAGAGCTTTTGCTACTGTCTCCTAGATATCGGTCAATGAATTTTCATTTTCGTAGTATTTTATTAGATTTAATACCATCTTTTTCGCTTGTGGATGCAAAAAACCCGAAAATTGTTTTCTATTACTCATTTTGTCACTGACTTGTCAATCTGACTTTGAAGTAACATCGCTCAAAGATTTTTTCAACTGCTGATATTTATATGTTTATCCTCTTTTTTCATATGAAAATATCATAGGTCTACCTAATTCATCTTCCGGATTTTATGCGGAGGATATGATTACACGTAATAAAAGAAAAACAAACTTAAAAAGTTTGTCGTTGATAAATCGTGTGACCCGCACGATAACACTGCTTTTGACTATAGAACGTAATCATTTCTCAATTTTCGCTTGTACTAAATTATTGGTATTCGATTATGAGACATAACAATATTAATTCGACGAATGATTCGTTTCGTTATTAAAATATAAATAATAATTTTTGACGACCCTTCGCCTGCGACCTTACAAATCGCACAAGAAATTCTTCATGGCGTGTTAAAAATATCGATTTGGTCACTTGCCATTTACGTTTTTTCACATGAAAAACTCTCATTTTTAATGGCTTCTGAGAAAAATAAATTTGTTTATTCCATAGACGAAATCTTATAATGTAGATATGAATTTATTCAGACAATGGTCAGTGATATTTAATGAAAGTTACATTTATTAGGTCCTATAGCTGCCTGAAGTAACAGGATAGCTGGTTTATATGAGCTTTAAAGATCATAAGGTGAATAAAAAAAAGAGCTTTACTGACAAAAGATTCTATAAGAGTGCAAAAAGAAGCGAGAATTCGTTGTCCTGGCAGTCGAACTCGGTATAAGTTTGAAAACTTTTTATTTTTTTTACAGTAAACCTGCAGGCGTTGTTTTTTTTTGAATACCTCAATTTAAGGTAGTCCAGAGCCGCTCTAAATATGAATTTTGAATAAGCATTAAAAATTAATTACCATAGTATGAATTTATTATTTTTCTTCGTTGAATATTTCAATTATTCTTTAAATTTGTCTTTTTTTTCCTAATACAACATTCATTTTGGGATACACTAACTTTTATCAAATATGTTTTTAATGTACCAGATACATTTTATTTTACAGAGTATAAATATTAACATATTAAGCGACGTTACAGTTGACATTGCTTGTGTATCTGTACTTCTTTTTCAAACAAATATTCTTCTGTTAATCACTGTAAAATTGTTTAAATAACTGACTCATAGAATTTATCTCCGAGTGTCACTGTGAGCTCACGCCCTCCATTGTCGTTAGAACATTCGTATCCTTCATCCGTCTAAAGGCGGCAAAGAACATGTTATTTCTATATTCAATATTTACTCTGTTTATTTAGTCCACCACCATGACATATGGTTAGTATCCCATGGCTTTATGTCATGTGGTTTCATAACAACATCTGCTTAACTGTCAACCTATCCTCCGTCTTTTCTCGGATCAAAAAAGCCACCAGCTTTTTTTATCCTTCTTTACATAATGCAGCTATCATGCTATATTTTTTCTGTTTTTCTAAGTCTTTTACTTTTCTGTATTTTGGGCATCCTTGATCTCTAAATTTTCTAGGAAATTTATAGCATAAGATGACTGCTAAGTTTTCCATTATATTATGGAAATTATTCGATAGCCCTTGGAAAAAGTACACAGAGAAACTAAAACTAGCACAAGAAGCAGTGGAAAACTGAAGTTTAAATATCAACTTAAGGGTTACTAATAAACAGAAAAGACAAAAAGACTGGTAATCAAAGGGTATCCTATTAGAGTAGAATTTAACTGAAGGACTGATAAGGTAGAACTTGTCAGGCCAATGGGCAAATAAAATTACGATGTGAATATTCTAGTAAATTGAAGAAGTGTCAGCATATATTAAAAAATACTGGCACACTACATAAAAAATCGGTAAATTTCCATTACCCGGAACTTCCCTTGTTATGAATTTTTTCCATTTGTTAGGAATAGTGAAGTATGACCAAATTTAACTCAGTACATAGTCACAATATATATGTGGTACAAATACTGTCTTTTCAAACATTTTTATTGGGCGCCATTTTGTTCCATCATATTGGGTTCATATCAATAATTTACCAGTTTTTTCTACCTACGTCACACTTGACTGTTGGGCATAATTCAAAAATAAAAAAAGTAGTTTTGACACATACCGCCATTTTGTTACGTCATGTTGAATTCGTACCAGTTTATCCCATTTTCACATTTAATTTTTGTAGACGGTGATTTTTTCACGATTTGGCCGCCATTTTGTTCCGCCATCTTGAATTAGTAACACAGTTTTACTAGTTGATAACTTTTACACAATTAGTTATGACACACATTTTAAAATCAATCCATTATGTAGTTTTTTTAGGCCGAATTTTTAAATATTTTATTATGCTGCCATTTTGTTCCGCCATCTTGGATTCGTACCAAAATTTTACTAGTTGATTCCAATATAATACTTAATATATATATGCAAAATTTGGCGTAAATGAGATATTTTTATTCAACATTTCACTAGGCCGCCATTTTGTTTCTCCATGTTGGATTTTTACCAAAATATTACCAGATCATCCCCATATTTGAAGTCGATCAGGTAAGTAATATTTAAGAGGTGCCACAAACTGACAGACAGATGGACCAACGGAATTGATAAAACATATTTTTTGGCATCTAGGGACGCTAAAACGTAAAGATATGTAAAACGTGAGAGGGTGATTTATTTTCACCTTCACAAACATTTTATTTAGCCGCCATTTTATTCGGCCATCTTGAATTAATACCACAATTTTACTAGTTGAGCCCTATACCACATTTAGTTTTGGCACGCAATTTGAAATCAATTCATTAAGTAGTTTTTTATATTTTATTAAGCCGCCATTTTGTTCCGCCATCTTGGATTCGTACCAAAATGTTACCAACTGATTCCAGCATATCACTAGGCCGCCATTTTGTTTAGCTATATTGGATTTTTACCAAAATGTTACCAGGTGATCCCCATATGACCCTTAATTTTCCTCCAAAATTTGAAGTCAATCGAGTAAGTAGTATTTTAGCTATGGCGCGAATAGAGAGACAGACACACAGACCGACGGAATTGAGAAAACATGATTGTGGGACACTGAAACGTGAAGATCTGAAAAAATCTCGGATGGTGATTTTTTCACGATTTTATGAGGGAACTAAAAATACTGCTAGAAGAAACTACGAGAATCGTACATACTAAAAGCACTGAGTTAAGTCTATACCAAAAAATGTGTATCGAACTTTTTCTCCCCGATCCGTTTATTAAATTTTTTTTATCTTGTTAAATGAAAATAGGTTCCTCGCAATTGAATCATTTTTTTCAAGCTTTTTTCAATAATTCCATGATCATTTAATTAAATTACTTTAAATAAATCTAAACTATTAATTGGTTCAAAACATTTACTTACTAAAATAAAAACTAACTCTAACTTTAAAATTATTCATGGGAGTTATATTATTCCTTTAGTTACATCAATCAGAATCTTGGAGTTATTTTTGATCAACATTAAAATTTTAATGACCATACAAAAAAATCGTTAAAAATGCATAGTTTAACCTAAGAATTTTATATAAATTTAAATATTTTTTAAATACTAACACTAAACTAAAACTTGATGACTCTTTTATTCTAAGTAGTCTTGATTATTGTGATTCAATTTACCATAAAAGTATCAGTTCTATGACAAACTTTACGTAATAATTGTGTCAAATATGCAACTGACCTTAGAAAATATGATCATATATCACCAATTTTTAATAGCTGTAAATAGAATAGAATAGAATAGAATTATATATTACCAAAAATATACAAATTGGTACACTGGGTCGTCAATAATTTTACAATAAACAGATAAAAAAAATCAAGAATTATATAAAATATAAAAGAATTATATAAAATATAAAAATCGTATACTGTATGCAAAAACCAACGTTACTGTATTCGTCAAAATTTTAATACAATGTCGAAATAAAAACAACATAAAACAAAATAAAATTACATAAAATAAAATAACAGTAAAACAAACAAAGTACTAATATTTAACATAACAAACAGGTAAACACAAAAAACAGTGCGGCTAGAAATAAAATTAATATTGAAGAAGCCAATCTAAAAAACAAAGTAACCAGGCAGCAGGCGAAAAAACGCAATAATCGTATTTATGCTAATGTCCAATAACTCCTTGATAGAATAGCAACACTTAGTCAGTAAAAGGGATTTCACCCCAGCAGTAAATTTTTTGCCACGCAACATGCGTATCTCCAATGGTAAGCTGTTGTACAAATTAATACAATTGTACAAAGGAGATCTCTTAAAGAACGATGTTCTATGAGGGGGGATCATAAGAAAGTTCCCTCCTCGCGTGTTGTAGGTGCTCCCCGATCCCAGCTCACCAAACATGGATCTGTTATTATTTACAAACACGAAACACCTGAGAATGTACATACTAGGAAACGTGAGAATTCTGCTTTGCAAAAAAAACGTCTCTGCAGCTCTCGCGCATATCTAAACCAAATATGAGACGCAAAATTATTTTTTGATTAACAAAAACCCGGTTGCTTTGAATACCTGCATTGCCCCAACAAATAATATTATTTGACATATGACTAAATGCCAGGGAGTAATACACCGACAGAAGGCCATCAATGTCAAGGGTATTCTTTAAACTCAAAATAGCAAAATACGCAGAGTTAAGCTTACCACAAACATAGTCTACATGGTCATTGAGCAAGAGTCGCGAATCAATAATTGTACCTAAGAATCTATTGCTACCAACAAACTTAATATTAAGCCGTTCCTCAAGATCAGCCGAGTACGACTTTCTATTAATCATATTCATATACACATTTTTTCCTATATTTAATTAGTCCATTTCTTTGGCACCACGCTTCCATACTTTTACAGACATTCAAGATCTTTCCACTCAAGTCGTCCACATTTTCGGCTTCAACCACAATAGTAGTATCATCAGCATACATCGTCACATTTCCCTGATTAATATACAGCGGCAGATCATTTGCATATAGAATAAAAAGCAGTGGACCCAAAACTGAACCCTGCGGTACACCAATATTTACTGGACACGCCCTAGACTTTACACCGCCGTACTTAACTACAATGTCCCTTTCAGACAAGTATGATTCAATCCACTGTAGAAGTGTTCCGCGAATTCCCATATTATATAATTTACTAATGAGGAAGTGTTTATTTAATGTGTCAAACGCTATTGACAGGTCAAAAAATATCGTGACCACCAGTTTACCTGCATCTATACACTCAATTAACTAAATTTGAATTTAGACGCAAAATCTAGTTATCTTATTTTATACCTGAAATTAAAACTATTTACATAGAAACAAAATCAATTTCGAAATAACATTCTTAATTTAAATACCGGAAATCAAAATGTGTTTTTTAATGTTTAAGAAAAAACAGAATTCTCATTTCCAGTAAATTGTGATCAATATTCTGAGACTATGTCAATGGCAACGTGGGGCAGAAGTGATTTTGGAATATCTTCACACAGATCGGCTTTTTCCGAAAGAGGACCGGGTTACATGGCAATTAAGGTGTTTTCCTTGTCGCCAGCTGAAATTAAGAATATTGAGGGAACAGAGGGATTCAAAAGGAAAGTTACTAAATTCGCCAAGGATAAATGCTTTTATTCCTTTGGATTTGATTTTAAGGGTGTAATTTTTAATGTGAACTAGAATCTGTGTGTAGGCGTGAGTTTTTACCTTAACTTTTTTGTGTTATATTTGTATGTAATCTGAGTCAGTTTTATATAGTTCTGTTGTATTTTATTATATATTATATACTTCTGATATATTTTATGAATATCTGATTACTGTCTTTAGTATTTATTATTTTAGTCGCTATGATATGCATTTGTGACGTTGCTTATTCAATTTAATTGTTATTGTTGGCAATAAAGAAATAAATAGATAAATAAATAAATACATAAATAAATAAAAAATAAATTGGAAATTCCTGTTCATCAAACAAAATTATATCATCAAATATATTTTGACTTCTAGTGGTATTACTAGCAAACATTTAAACTGTTAGTTTACCAGCTGTTTTCTTCTATATCTAAAAATAAAAGCTATAGGAGGGATACAAAGTATACCCCTGTAGAAAGTAATAAAACCTTTTTAATAATCGAAGGTTAACAACCCTGTTATCATTACTTCTAAGTGTGGTAAATTCTTTGAGAATATTGCTGAGGATCCTATTTCTTTAACAAAATTGTCTAAAGAAGGCATAATAAGAGGTGTGGTTTATTTTGCAAATAACTACGAAAATTATTAATTTTACGCTTACACTTTTCAGTTTACCCCCGTCTCAGCAACAGTCGCCACCAGAGGAGCCCGCAAAGGAAGAAACCCCGCCGAACAGATGCAGGAGATTCCTCGATTCCTGCACGAAAGCGCTGACCTGCAACCGCTGTCAAAAATGCAAACGGGCCCCAAAAGTAGAGGAAGACCAACAGCCTAATGAGGAAGAAACTGAAAAAGCTGGTTGCTTCAGGTGCCTGTCCAAGAAGTCCAAAAAAGAAACCAGGTAAGATATCGTATATTACTGAAATTTAATCTGTTTATATTGATTTTGGATTTTCTTTAAGATTTACCATTGCCTTAAAATTGATTTTAATTTTTTCAAACCAAATGGAAACTGGAAAGTCAGTACTCGTACCTATAGTCATTTTTTAGCCTAACAAAATTAGACTTCGGCTTTGAAAATTTCCAAACTGATGTGTATGGAAACGTTGATATTCACAGCGTATACTAAAAAAAACCCTTAATTTGAGCAGCGGGTATCTGTTTTTTAGTTTCTTACAAATAATAATAATAATAATAATCCTTTATTTAGCACTTGGCTAATATACAAAAGAACAATAATAATAATTGTCAATTAAAAAAATGATCACAATGTAAAAAAAAACATATCTTGGAATATCAACACATGACAGATTATATAACAACATATACAGTCACATGTATACTTAATAAAAACTAAAGAAGTCAATATGCATATAAATTCACAATACATATAAATTTAAAAAACAGGAATACAGCAATTTTAATATAAATAAAAATCTAAAAAGTTATGAGGTCAGTACATTAAAATTCCAAACACAGATAAAAAGAAACAACAATTTTAACATAAAATTATCCATTTTCATTATTAATCTAAAACATTATACTTTATACAATTAATTACCTTAAGTAGTCCTTTAAATGTTTTTTAAACAAATTTAGGCTATCCAATTTTTTTATTTTTTCGGGAAGAGCATTAAAACAAATAACCCCCTTATGGAACAAGGAGTTTTCTGTGCTTTTTTATTTTTGGTGACTACATAAAATGTTTTTCTATTTCTAGTAGGGTACTGGTGGACAGAATCATGAGTGCATAACTTGTCGGATAAATAATTTGGTGTTAATCCGTTACTTATCTTAAATATTAATACCATAACCTGAAACTCTAAAAACTTTTGAACTGGAAGCCATTCTAATGTTTCGAGCATAACCCTTATGGGAGTTTATCGTTTTTTGTTCAAAATAATGCGCATCGCTCTATTCTGCGATTTTTTTAGCCTGGAAATTTCATTTTTATTTGCTTTGTATAATATGGAAGAACTGTAAATTAGGTGGGGCAACACCAACGTATTATAAACAGTGATCTTAGAAAACTGAGACAAAAACGACGCTACTCTTGAAAGAAAGTTCACATTCTTAGACACTTTGTCAATTATATATAACACATGTTCTTCAAAATTTAGATTCTTATCAATAATAAATCCTAGGTATTTCAATTGATCAACAGCCTCAACTATATCATCACCTATTTTTACATTTATATCCCTCACAATAAACTCTTGTTGATAGTTTTTATTTGCAATTAGCATAAATTTAGTTTTTTTAACATTTATTTTCAAAATATTTTTGGTTAACCACGTCTTAAGTTGGAGAAGTTCTTCATTAATATTAACGATAAGGTGATCAAGATTTTTAGAATAAAAATATAATAAAGTATCGTCAGCAAACAAATGAATGGAACACGTTTTTACCACCGTTGAGATATCATTTATGTACAGTAGAGACAGCAATGGTCCTAGTGTGCTACCCTGCGGCACTCCAGCATCACTGGCAATCTCAGATGATACTTTGCCATTTATCTTGGTAACCTGCTTCCTATTATCCAAGTAGTTCTCAAACCAATTCAAAACACCTTCTACTATGCCATAACTTTCCAATTTTTTCAATAATGTAGTTCTGCCTTTTTCAAATGCACGTTGCAAATCAAGAAACACCGCTTCTATAGCATTATTGTCATCTAGTAAGTTTTTCCAGTCATAAAGAACATTTTGCAAAGCTTTTTCACAACTGTGTTTTTGTCAAAATCCAGATTGGTTTGGTTTCAAATGCACGTTGCAAATCAAGAAACACCGCTTCTATAGCATTATTGTCATCTAGTAAGTTTTTCCAGTCATAAAGAACATTTTGCAAAGCTTTTTCACAACTGTGTTTTTGTCAAAATCCAGATTGGTTTGGTTGGATCATTAATACAGATTTTTATAACAAGTAACCAATAATTTTTTTGATAATGATATTTCTGTACTTTGTCTCGGTATGTCTGTTCTCGCTATCAACTCTAACAATTTGATAACCTACAATATTTATTTCACAGTCTTTTATATCTTGCGTGAGTCTAGTGTCAGTTAAACATACAATCATTGGATTTAAATTGAGTATAAAATTATGCAATTGATCAAATTTTGAAATAATACTTTGACTGTCAATATTACAGACATACCTTTCTGACTTATAAAAAAATGTTTATTCTCACAGTATGCATTCGAAGCTCTGTCCAACAACATCCTACTTAAAGTTCGTTTTTTCGATTGTTCCACCCATTACAATCACATAATCATTTTTAGTATATTTTTTTGTCATTTTATTCATGTTCTCTACTACATCCTCTAAACAGGCATTTCCCTTAATTATCGACTGTATATTATAACTTTTACCTACATATTTATTCAGTATCTCCCTAAATTGACTTCCTAAATTGTCAACCAATATAAGAATATTATTTTTTTGTCTGGGCTTCTTGAAACATTGAGCTCTCTCTTCAGTCTCAAAATTTCGTCTTGATACAGTCCATTATCCACCTCCAACGTTCTGATTGAGTTCACCATTTCCTTACTTGTTTCTTTTAAGTCTTCTACTCTCTCCTTTAGTTTAACTGATTGCTCTTCATAAGATATAACCTCACCTTCCAGCTTCTTGTTTGTGTCTTGAAGACAACCTATATGCTCTTGGAGTACAAATATAGAAAAATAGTCATATTGACGGACGTCAGGTGGTTTTGTTTTCCAGATATGTATCTTGGTTTTGAATATGCTATAAAAATTCCGATCAGATCATCACGTCATATGTGTAATAATTATTTATGGGACCCCAAATTTTGCCCCCCTACGTTGCCAAAATTACTCTCCGGTTTATACAAGGCGAGCCATTTAAAAATAGAATTGCTATTTTCTTTTTATTATTTCCCTATGGTTTTACGTTTTTTCTGTAGCATATGAATAGTTCATTAAAGGCGAATCAAGTAAATACGCAAAGAAATGCCTTTATTTCTTCTAGAGACTGGTGTAAAAATTAGCTCGATCAGGATTAGGCGTGAATTTTGAGAAATTTTTAAATTGCATCGTGTTTGCTATTCTTTGGCCCTTCGTAAAGTATCTCTTGGGAGAAAAATTAATAAATATATCAAAAATTCCATCTTATTGCTACAAGACACAGATTTTTATATTTTTATCCGAAGTCGAAAAATTGGGTAAAATCTAATTTCGATTAAAAATGCATTTCCATTCGATATTGAATTTGCCTTTTTTTCAAGTTGGTCTGGCTCTACCAGCTGTGTAGTTTTGACTGACCATAATAAGCAGATTGACAGAGTCGCGATGTTTTTAACCCGAAATGCCTCCCAAATTTGCAAAATTATTTTCGAAAATAATTCGAAAACAGTACCAGTTATGCAAAAACCGCAATAGACAAAAAGTTTCCAAACAGGATAGTGGATTCAACAATAATACTATCGAAAGTCAGTGCCCCGTTAGAAAAAAGTTTGATAGTGTAAAGCCTGGGCTAAAGATTGAAAAAGTTTGCGTCTTTGTCGTCCGTTTGAGCTAAAAGTTTACGCTGGTTCTTAGCCCGTCTTATATATTGAAAACGTTTGCGCTTTGCGTCGCCTGTAGAACTAACCTCATTTTTATGTTTATATTTATCGCCTTTTTGTGTAATGCAATTTTGACTTCCTTGTTTTTAAGTTTATGTGCGTTTTTTTTTAATTTTCTGAAATGGATTGTGGACATATTAATGGGCGCAGCTGTAAAGTTGTTGAAGAGAAGGCTACAAATAAGGTGGCGTATTCGGCCCGTTAATTGGGGTAGAAATACTTAAAACTCCTGCCAGTATTTTCTGAAACTTAAAGATAATGACCCCAAGCAGTTTTTTTAAATGGATTAGGATGCGTATATATTAATGTCAAATTTATTACGAATGACAAACGTTTTAAAAGGCCCTCTAAAATCCAGCAATTTCATTGGTTGAAGCTTAACGCAATCGTCGATTTACGCTAGCCGCTTCCGTCTAAGTTAAAGATCGCCATCTTTTCGACGGCTAGCGGAAACTCAAACAGATGGCGGCAAAAATATAGCCATACTCATTACCAGTGGCGGCTCGTGGTAAACTTTTCAGAGGGGTCAATATATATACAACACAAAATGTCATCTGAAAAAATCTGACACAAGAAACAATAAAACGTCTTTGTTACTTCGCAACCGCATGTCCAGGCAGATAAATCGTGCATATTTTTACAAAAATAACGATTTACTTCTTTGTCTTTGTTTTTGTCTTTACTTGGTTGCTGAATTTTAAATTTCGGCAAAGGTGGGCTACTGGTCTTAAATTCGAGTCGTTTCTCAAAGCGCCAAAATAATTGAAAACGGCTTTTAAAGTCTTAATATACTAAAACACTGTGGCACCCTGTCTTTCAGGGGTGTGCAGTCCAGCAGTGCTTCTCCAAAAAACCAAAAAAAATTACAAAATCATCTTCTAAAATGTAATTTTTGAAATAGGAAACCATTAATTTAGTTTATATTAAAAATGCTAAAATATTATCTTAATTTTCAAGCCCATAATAAATGCGGCCTTGACTCCGACTCAGCCACAATAGAATATCGAATAGAACCTATGCGGGCCGCTAGCTTCTCTGCAGCCAAGTCCTGTATGCTTGATTTCTTCCTGTGAATCGAGCCAGAGGTGATTGAACTTTCCACCGGCTGTTTGCAATTTTTGCATTTCAGTGGCCTGCTTTAAGTGGTGGCGGAAGCTATCGATGGAGTAGGTTCTTTGTTTGAACGGCTATCCGTGTGTTGTGTGATACGTAGGTCGCGTCGTGCGTGGTGCGATATGGAAGACAATAATACGGACGTGGATAAGCAAATACCGTCAACTTCGGCTGTCGGTAATAACGTTGAAAATTCAATTCAATTCAATTCAAAAAGTACTTTATTGTAAAAAATATTCAAATTTTGTTTACAAAGCATATTCCTAAATCTAAACTTAGACCTAAAACATTTTATTGCCATTATAGGTAATGTTAGTATAAAAAAGTTTTGTGTCAAAAAATAAAAATGTAAACATACATGTGTAGGTAAATATTAAAATGAAACAACAAAAAATTATATAAAATTTGTGTAAGTAACAAAGCAAGAAAAAAAAAAAAAACAACAAATATATACACTCAGACCGACACACAGCAATTCTAAACACTAATATTAATATTAAGCGTGTCCTGGTAGAATTCGTCAACACTATAAAATGCCCTGTTCAAAAGCTCCCCCTTCAGCAATCTGCGGAAGGTTCCTGAGGAATTAACCGTTCTTAAAGCACCCGGCAGATGATTGAAGATCTTTCGGCCCTCATATATTATAGATCTTTTAACCAGGGTGCTATGTGGGAGTGGCAAGGGTAGATTCAGGGTTTGGCGGGTAACAATATTGGTTATGGGACCCTGTAGTCTGTGACGATTTTTAAATATGAGGGATGATGTTTCCAGTATGAATAAAGATGGTAGAGTAAGAATTTTTTGTGCCTTGAAATGTTCTCTACAGGATTCAGTGCGTGGTACATCTACAATAAATCTTACGGCCTTTTTTTGTAAAACGAAAAGAATGTTTAGCAAACCCTGATTAGCCACACCCCAGAATGGTATACCATATCGGAGATGCGACTCAAACAAACTAAAGTAGACTGCCCTTGCCAGTTGAGAACCCAGTTCCTCCCTAACGGCCCTAACAGCAAAGCATCCAGAAGACAGCCTGCCACTCAAAGTAAGAATATGATCTTCAAATCGCAGATCCCCATCAATAATAATTCCCAGGAACCTGGTGGCAGGAATTCCTGTAAGCAAACCGCCCTCGAAATGAAGATCTGCGACATCACACCCAAGCCCAACAACATGAGTCTTAGAGAGATTCAAGCATAGCTGATTAGAGTTAAACCACTCCTTGATGAGAGACAAGTCCCTGCTCATGATCTCCCTAAGTTGCGCAATATCCCTGGCCTGCCATAGGATAGAAGTGTCGTCCGCAAATAGGGTGAACTGTCCAGAGATCTGCAGTTGGGTCAAATCATTAATATATAATAAGAACAAAATAGGCCCCAAAACAGAGCCCTGTGGAACACCGCAACAGACCCTCAATGATGAAGATTTTTTTCCGGAGCACATTACACACTGATACCTCCCCTCAAGATATGATCCAAACCAGGCAAGCACACGTCCACGGAAACCGTACCTCTCGAGCTTAAGCAGAAGAATTTCGTGATCCACGCAGTCAAAAGCCTTGCACAGATCACAGAAAACAGCCGCCAATACTTCCCCCCCATTCAGCCCAACATAGACCTCCTCAAGGAAACCACAGACAGCATCATGCGTTCCCTTGCCCTCCTGAAAACCAAATTGCCTATCGGTTAAAATATTAAAAGATTTTAGGTAGTTGCACATTCTATGTTTTACCAACTTTTCAATGACCTTAGACAGAGTGGGAAGCAAAGAAATTGGGCGAAAGTTAGAAGGCTCCTCAGGGTCACCTCCTTTGAAGAGAGGTACCACTGTGAAAATGTTGGAGAATTTAGTAAGAAGAGTATGTGTAAATGTGTGGTGTGTGTCTTGATAATAAAGGAATTTTCAACATTAAACTTCGCTGCTAAACTTCAAATAATTTCCAAAGGCATGGCAAAACCGTCTATGAAAAATTTAACCACAATAATGAAAAACTGTATTAGACATTTTTATCCGGAAACACAATACGAACAATTTAAATGGCTAATGTTAGTCATGTTTACTTTTTGAAAATGAAAAAGGTCTCTGGAATAAAACTGGTTTTTCCGATTTAAACAATTTCCATAAAGCTGTAAAAAGACACATTATGTCCAAAGAGCATTTGCAGGCCGTCATAAAAGAGAAAGTCTTCGGCAAAATCAGAATTGAACACGCCCTTAATAAACAGTTGGAAATTAGTCACCGCCAACACAATGAGCTAGTCGATAAAAATAGGCAAATATTAGGAAGACGAAGACTTATCGATGTTGTTTGTTTTCTCGGACAGCACGAATTGGGATTTAGAGGTCATGACGAAACAGGTGTTTCTTCAAATAGAGGAAATTTTCAAGATTTACTTAGTTTAATGGCTAAATATGATGATTGCTTAAAAAAACATTTAGAGCAGTCTAGCGTTTTTCGCGAAACGTCGAATCGAATCCAGAATGATTTAATTTCCGCTGTTGCAACCATTATTCTAAAAAGAATTAAGCAGGAGATTGGCGGGGCGCGGTTCATTGCTATTTTTCTGGTCGAAACAACTGATATCACTAATTTTTGCCAATTATCTATAGTAATACGCTACGTTAAAACAGAAGGAAGTATTCAAGAGCGCTTTTTAGGTTTTAAGAATGTATCCGAAAATCGTACAGCACATGCATTATATATCGTAGTTTATAACGTTACTGAGGAAATTAATGGAGAGAAAAAATTAGTTGCTCAAAGCTATGATGGAGATGCAGTGATGGCAGGACAATTAGGGGGTCTGCAAGTTAAAGTTAGAGAAACTTTAAAGTGCTGTGTTTTGCTCATAAATTAAATTTAGTTTTATCCCAGTCCATCAATCACATTAAAGAGTGTAAAGTATTTTTCGTTCCTTTAAGTTGCATGGCTGCTTTTTTTTCCAAGTCAACAAAACGTACACAAGCTTTGGACTCCATTGTCCACAAACGATTGCCCAAACAAGCTCCTACTAAGTGGAACTATAACGGAAGACTTGTGTTAACAGTATCTGAAAATCGTGAATCACTGATTCAATTACTTGAGAATATAATAGAAAATAATGAAACGTGGGACTCAGAAGCAATAAATAGTTCGAGGGGGTTTTTAGACTGTTTGAAACGAGATTTTAATTTTAATTATTTGTTGAATATATTTTCAGAAATATTTCCATTCTCGGACACTGTTTTTAATATATTACAAACTAACACAAATGATATTGCTTTTTGCCTAAAAAAAGTAGATGATTTTAAGTCCACGTTAAGCCAAAAAAGAGATGACTGATCTATTTTGGGAGAAAATGATGACGTTAAATGTAGAGCCACAAGTCAAGCGTCTTCGAACAGACAAGGTGGGAGATGTTCAAACATCATACAGACGCCTCTTCTATGAAATAATCGAGCAAATTCAGCAACAAATAAACTATAGATTTAACGGTTTATATGATTTTAAATTCCTCGAGCTCTGCAATTTTGATGCATTTAAAGGAAAGCGTTTCCAGAAGATGCGTTTAAATCTCTTCTTCTTCATTATGGCCCGTTCTTCGACGAGTGTTACTGCGATATGAACTAAAAGTGATTTACGAAACTTATGATATTAGCGCAAAAAATAACGCTAAGGAACTAATGCAATTTTTAAAAGACAAAGAGCTGGAAGATGCCTACACCGAAGTGTCGAAATTGTGTGAATTAGTATTGACAATACCTGCCACAAGTTCATCAGTAGAATGCAATTTTTTAACACTTAAACGTATAAAAAATTTCGTGAGAAATTCAATGGGGCAGGAGAGACTTTCGCATACATCGTTGTTGTCCATTGAAAATAAACTTCTCCAAAATATGTCGGAGCATCGACGTTTTTATGATGACGTCATTGACAAATTTGCAAAAAATGATCGAAGAATCAAATTACATTACAAATAGGTATGTTTCTAAAAATTGCTTCCCTTTCTTAAAATTTCACCGCATGCCCCTGCTTTCTTTAAAATATTAATCTAAACCACAAAATCAACAAACAAAATGTGATATCTTGAGAATAAAATCCACATTGAACGCATCAACTGACAAAAATATTTAAGTTTTCTCGTCGCGGCTGTTGACCCAAACTTCCAATTTAAAAAAAATTCCAAATTTAAAAAAAATGTATACAATATAAAATATGTATTATTTTGTTTATTTGCTTCTATTTGGAAATATTTATTGAAGGGTCATTGATCATATGACCTAATGGAGGAGACGCCACTGCTCATTACTTTACGTTAGGTAAACTTCAAGGATAGAGCAAACGGCAACGCAAGATGCAAACGTTTTCAATCTATAACCCAGGCTTAAATTAGATAGTGATCCAAAAAATGATAACACCCTATAGATTGGAGAGAAAGATCACAAGATATTGTTATGGAGAATGTTATTGTTATACAGTGCGCTAAATTTGCAGCCATTGTTTTAAAAAATGTATAAAAAAATCTATTTACAATTTAACAGCCTATTTGCCCAAAATACAATTTTGAAAATTTATGTAACTTAATATAGTCCAAAATATACTATGTTATGTAATTTTTCTATACAGGGACCAAGTAAGAATCAACATAGAAGAAGATGGAGAGGAGCAACCTAAGAAGAGCGTGTTCCAAAAGCTGAACTGCTGTAAGAAAAATCGTGTCGGTGATAAGCAGAGTTGCTTTCCTATTGGAAAGAGAAAAGAGAGCTGGGTGGAGAGGAGAGCAGGAAGTTTTTTAGAATCGGAAGTCGAAGAACAAAGGTAATACCCTGTCTGATAAAGTAGTGTGATGTCATGTCAGTTAATTCATCGCACATAGCCATGAAAATAACATTTTGATGACTTTATTCGCTGAGTAGAATCCTGATGTCAAAAATATCAATGCGAAATCAGGGGCGTCTGGAATAGAAGGGGGGCAGGGAAAATTATTATAAAAGCTTAAGGTTTTCCTGATGTAATTCGTCGTTATACAATTTTGAGTTCAAACTAGAAACCAAATGATTTAATTATTTACTGAACCCAAACTACGTTTAATTTTTAATGTAAGACAATTTTCAAATCAATTATTCACGAAAACAGTGTTTCCTAACGAATTAAACCAAGAATACTTTTCTTTACAAGAAAACCCTAAGCTTTTATAATTTGAAATTGTAAATTGAAAAAAATCTAGTTAGAAGAAAGGGACGCCCTTGATTTAGTACTGATATGTTTTGACTTCAGGATTCGACTGAGCGTATAAAAGTTATCAGAATATCCAAATTTTTAAAATCTTTAAACGTTTTTAAAATATAGCAAAAGAACATCTTTAGAGGGGCTTATTCTAGGGACTCAGCTATAGCCATCTAAGAGCCAGTTTCACAATATGTGGTGACCAAAGAGCCATGGGTTGTGGAGCATAGTTAACCCAGTGGCGTATAGGTATAGACATTGCTTCTGGGGGGTTTCTAAACTTTTCCTTGAAAAATGCACATGAAATTGTTATATTTGAATTAAAATTATTCAGAGATTCAACTAATCTAGTGATAAAAGTACGATAAAGAAATTGTCACACGATTGAAGAATGTTTAGCCAAGCAAATTTATTTTATTATTATTATTATTTTTTAATTATTAATTTATGATAGCACAGTTCCTATTACTTACTCTATAAAACTAAATAAATATTTCAATCTAAAGTTCAGAAGCAATGTGAGAATTGCAGGTTTTTCCATAGACGTCGACGTAAACGTAACGTAAATACTCTTTGTTCAGTGAAAGAAATAAAAAGTCAAAAAGTATTGAACAACTTGGAATAAAGAAAGAAAAATTTTTACAATATTTATAGAAAGCTTAGTCTACATATTTAAAATTTGATTAAAGAAAGAAAAGTAACAGTGCAAAGAAAACTTAAGTCTAAAGAAAGGAATTTAGATATAATTAATTTCCCAGCAGTTAATTTAGGCTCCAAGAATTAAAATATGAACTTAAAGAGATAGAAACGAATAGACGTCCCAAAAAAGAGCTCTGAACAAATCACTTAAACACTCGATGACGACTAACTTTTAGTCTTTCCCTAAAGTCCAAAGTTAGCAGAGCTATTACTAGATCCATCCCCTAGACAACACCCCTCTTTGATTCTATTCTATAACAGGGTGTTAAAAAACTACGTTGCCAAACCAAAGGGGCGATGCTTTGCATGATTTTAAGACAAAAAGTTCATATAAACATAGGTCCGAAAATTAATAGTTTTGAGGATACAGGGTGTTAAAATTCTACGAAAATAATTATTTTTCTGTCATAACTTTCATATCATTCTAGGTATTCTGCACTGAATATTTTTTAAGATTTTCTTTTGGCGAAAATGGTTGAGTTCACAAACCGTGAAATGGCAGACATTCACTTCGCGTATGGAATGGTTTATGGTATAGTCGAATGCGATCTTATCGTGTAGTATCAAAGTATCAAATCAGAAAACACAGTGAATACCAAAATTTCTTATCGATGTAACCGTTACTTGATGGAAATTCATTATACACTAGTATAAAATATATAGTATAAAAAATAAACACGTTTAGTTTATTAATTTCCACTTATTTTTTTTCTGCTTGACAGCTGTTTAGACACACTGTGTCTTTGTCGAAAGCTAACTTAAAACTGACACTAAAATCTGTACCAAATATAAAAAAAAAAAATATATACAAAATCTTAATGGTGTCAATAAAACAATATCGGTGTTTACCCACCTTTAGGTATAAAGATTTAACAAAGGGGAACCATTTAAGTCCAACTGGTCATTCAATAAAATATTACGGGTTTTCCTCTTGTTAATTTCGAAACTTTCCAAATGGTTCAATTTGTAGCTTTTATTAGCCCTATGCAATATTATATTAAAGATAGTAGCTTATTTGATGATGAAATTAATTATAAATTAACGATAATGAATCCACAAGTACCTAAGCTATATTCATTTATTAAACTGCATAAAGGCAATATGCCCATTAGACCTGTAGTGTCTTATGTGACAGCTCCAGCTCACACGATTTCTAATAAATTAATAGACATTATTAGTAGATTTTGTAATTTTAAACCAAAATTTAGTATTAAAAATAGTTTAGAATTAATTAACAATATAAAAGATGTTACAATCCCAAATAATGCCATATTAATCTCTTTAGATGTACAAAACTTATTTCCTAGTGTCCCCCCTATTGAAGCTATTAACTTAGTCGATAATTTATTACTCAAAAATAAAGTTAATCATATTATTAAGAATGATATATTGGATTTGTTAACAGTGTGTGTAGATCAAAATTACTTTGAATTCAATGGCTCCGTGTATGTAAGTAAAGAAGGTTTAATAATGGGTAATCCTTTGAGTCATATACTAGCAGAAATATTTCTAGATAATATTGAACAATTAATGTATAATCACCCATTAAGAAATAAGTTCAT
The DNA here is from genome assembly GCA_030620095.1 of Kuschelorhynchus macadamiae. Classification (NCBI taxonomy): domain Eukaryota; kingdom Metazoa; phylum Arthropoda; class Insecta; order Coleoptera; family Curculionidae; genus Kuschelorhynchus; species Kuschelorhynchus macadamiae. The sequence continues at coordinate 11,067 of JAUTXW010002708.1, read as the reverse complement.
TTATTAGTATAGATATGTAGACGACATACTAGCGTGTTTCACGGGAACAGAGAGACAACTAAGGTTATTTTTAGATTTTATTAATAATTTACATAAAAATATTAAATTTACGTTAGAAGTAGAACAAGATAAGACAATAAATTTTTTGGATTTAACAATTATGAACAATAATAATAAACACGATTTTCAAATTTATCATAAACCATCTTACACAGATATAACAATACATAAAACATCAAATCATCCTTTTGCACATAAAATGGCAGCTTTCAACAGTTTTGTACATCGTTTAATTAGTATACTTATGTCATCAGATAATTATAATAAAGAATTGAATATTATAAAGCAGATTGTTGTTAACAATGGCTATAATCCTAATATAGTCGACAAAATAGTAAATAAAAAACAATATAAAAAAGCAATTAATTTAATCTATCCCAATAATAATTTAAAAGATATAGCCAAATTTAATACAATAACATATACAGGCAAAATTAGCTCTAAAATCAGTAAACATCTCATGAGAGCAGATTAAAAACTTGCCTTCTGTACAAATAATACATTAGGGAAATATATTAAAAATAATAAATCCAAGTCTGATAAATCTAAAAAATCAGGGGTATACGAATTAGAATGTGGTTCCTGTGATAAAGTTTACATTGGCCAAACGGGTAGATCTTTCAATAAACGTATAAAAGAACACAAATCCTCATATAATAAAGAAAAAACAGACTCCAATTACGCTAAACATTTAATAGAAGCAAAGCATACATTTAAAAACGAATATAAAATTTTGCATAGGGCTAATAAAAGCTACAAATTGAACCATTTGGAAAGTTTAGAAATTAACAAGAGGAAAACCCGTAATATTTTATTGAATGACCAGTTGGACTTAAATGGTTCCCCTTTGTTAAATCTTTATACCTAAAGGTGGGTAAACACCGATATTATTTTATTGACACCATTAAGATTTTTATATATTTTTTTTTATATTTGGTACAGATTTTAGTGTCAGTTTTAAGTTAGCTTTCGACAAAGACACAGTGTGTCGAAACAGCTGTCAAGCAGAAATAAATAAGTGGAAATTAATAAACTAAACGTGTTTATTTTGTATACTAATACCAAAATGTTGTGTGATCTCGATGGACTATTTACAAATATACAGGGAGAAAGAAAATAGTTTTTTTTTTATTATATTACGCAATATTATTAAGATAGCCACTTAATATTATTTTATATATTAAATGCCGAGGGACTAAATAAGAAAATTCGCTAAATATGTATTTGGTTAAAACTTTTTGGTTGGCAAAAACAAAAATACACAAAATGGCAAGCACCTTAATGAAGTCGGAAGACGGTTCGAATAAGTGGAACAATCAGGATATGTTCTGTTTATACATCCAGTTAATGAGTGAGAATTTTTTATCAATCACCAAAAATTATGAGCCCCGCTTGACCTAAAAATCTAAACACTTATACAGTGTCATTTATTTAAATACGGGCCACCCCTGTGCAAAGAACAAAAAAAAATTATTTTGCAAAAATATTATACACTATTGTTAAAAACACAAGATAATTAGTTATTACTTCTCTCGTGAGAGTTTTTTAGATCTTTACGTTTAAGGGTCCCTAGATGCCGGAAAACATGTTTTCTTAATTTCGTCTGTCTGTAGGTATGTCTGTCCGTCAGGCTGTTTGCTCGGGGCATAGCTTAAAAACTACTTATCCGATTTCTTCAAACTTCAGTCTAAAATTAAGGGCCATGCCCAAAAAAGTAAGCAAAAAAATGGTGTCAAATCTAATAATAAAATTTTTAATATAATAAATAATTTATAATAATATCCAGGAGCCAGTGGCAAAAGCTCTGAGAATCGGTATAAGGAATCTACAGAAACTTGTGCAAGAAAAAAAAACATAATTTACTTCGGAAGAAGATTAAGAAATATACACGAAAAAATCTTCAACAGGATTTCTCCCAGGTGCAAGTTTACTGTTTTCTTCAGCATCCAAAAGTATGGACTACCATGGTAATATGAACTGTGAACTGTTTGAAAAGTGGTTAAAAAAACAACTGATTCCAAATTTAGATGCTCCATCTTTAATCATTCTGGACAATGCATCTTATTATTCAAGAATCACAAATAAACAACCTACTTCATCCTGGAAGAAAAGTGATATTTATGGCTAATAAAACAAAAACAAAATCCTTTACCCGATATGCTGAAACTAGAACTTCTTTTAATGGCAAAATCTATTAAAAAACCAACAATATATGCTGTAAATGAAATATTAGGGGAAAATGGACATGAGGTTTTACGACTGCCGCCATACCATTGCCAGTTTAACGCAATAGAATTAATATGGGCTGGGGCAAAATCGTATTATGAAAAACACGTGAACGATGGTCTTACATCAGATGAAGTGCAAATTGTTTGGCAAGATTCATTAAATTCATCATATTACGCCGGAGTACTGGAAGAAATATGTGTAACACACGGAGAAATTAATACGAGGACGACTCAGAAGATGAGGACTTTTTAAGTGTTGATGATATTTTTTAGTCTATAATATTAAAAAGTTTCTGAAGGATTATATTAGTCTTTGACGTGTATAAATCATAAATTGCATTATTAATATCCATTTTTGCATTGTAACTTAAGTCTTTTGCCTTTGGATTTTTTCGTGTACATTTCTTAATCTTCTTCGGAAGTAAATTATGTTTTTTTTCTTTATACCGATTCTCAGAGCTTTTGCCATTGGCTCCTAGATAATAGCCAGTGAATTTTAATTTAAAATTTTTTTTTATTAGATTTGATACCATTATTTTGCTTACTTTTTTAGTACATTTGTAATTTTGTAGGCAATAAATAAATAATTATAGAATACTTGTTCCAATTTTAAAGCGTGTTTAAAGTAAGTAATTTTTTTTATTAAATATGAGACAAAATTTGATATATAAAAATTGGTAAAATCGCTTTACCAGAAACTCGGGGCTAACGAAAAATACAATATAATATATATATATATATATATATATATATATATATATATATATATATAGTTAAAACGAATAGTTCTTGAACCACAAATGTATGTTTGTAGGAATTCTCTCGGGTATTTGGTTGTATGTAATATAGAGAAACACTATACTAGTTTCATAATTGTTTTAATTACTGACGTCTCGGCCACTTCGGCCTTTTTCAAAGCATCTTGTAAACTAAAAGTAGGAAAAAATTTTTTTTTTCTTTTACATCTGTCAATTAATGTTTAAAAAATAAAATGGCTTACCTAAAACTGAAACATAGAAGTTTTACAACACAAAAGACATACTGTAATTTGGACAACACAAATTGTTAAAACTTAATACTTAGCATTATGTTTATTTACATTTTAAATGAGGATTCGTAACCTCACTTCCTAAAGATGATATTTTTAAAATTTAGGGAGAAAGATGATTTATTATTTATTAACAGTTCAATATAAAACATTATCAGACCAGAAGTGGTCCAGTGGTCGAGGGCTCCACCACGCAGTCACACGCACCCGGGCTCAAATCCCAGGAGAGTA
>JAUTXW010002708.1:0-5000 GCA_030620095.1 Kuschelorhynchus macadamiae | reverse complement strand
TATTTTTGCAAAATAAAATTTTTTTGTTATCACAATACACAAAAACGAGTTTTCTTTGCACAGGGGTGGCCCCCATTTAAATAAATGACACTGTATAAGTGGTTAGATTTTTATGTCAAGCGGGGCTCATAATTTTTGGTGATTGATAAAAAAATCTCACTTTCATTAAGTGGCTGTATAAACAGAACATATCCTGATTGTTCCACTGATTCGAACCGCCTTCCGACTTTATTAAGGCGCTTGCCATTTTGTGTATTTTTGTTTTTGCCAACCAAAAATTTTAACCAAATACATATTTAGCGAATTTTCTTATTTAGTCCCTCTCTCAATCCCTAGCTCAATAATATTGCGTAATATAATAAAAAAAACTATTTTCTTTCTCCATGTATATTTGTAAATAGCCCATCGAGATTTAATAGCTCAATAAAAGAATCGCACAACATTTTGGTATTCACTGTGTTTTCTGATTTTGAGTCATAATTGGTGACCTTTGGAAACAAATTAATTACTGTCGTTTAGCAAAGCCCACCTTGCCAACTTTCGAAAAAGTATGTTTCATAAAAAATAAACATAAGCGGATTTTACATAAAATTACCATTGCAAAATTACATTAGGGTTGCAGTAGATGCATGAAAATATTTTTTACGCGAAACCGTGTACGTGGTACAAAAGTAAGTCTCGGGACCAAATTTGCTCTAAATTTCAAAAATAATTTTTTTTTGTTTCAGAAAAAACAGTGGCGTACCATTTTTTTTAATATTCGGTTCAAACCACGTACGGACGTCACTGGTAGAAATAAAAAAAACTTCTGCGTCAAAAACTGTCATTTAATGGGTAAAAGATGTACGCCAAATTTGATAAAAATATCTAGAGTTATATAAGAGTTATGATTATGATAGATAAATAATTTTTTTCATAGAAAAAAAATTTAGAAGCAGTGTCTACAATGCGTCCAAAGAAGTACGCGACCAATGGGAAACTGTTTTATTTTAAATTTCTCAGAAATTTTCATTCTTAATAAAACTTGGTGTTTAAAAAAAATAGTATTCAAATTTTTAAGTCAGATATATAGGGGTGTTCAAAAAATACGAAAAGTTGATTTCAAAAACTAAAAATTTCACAAAATAAAATTTTTGTGATAGCAAGCCACAAAAAATTGTAAATAAAAATTAAGTAAAGTTTTTTCATATTAGCTATAGTTATGGAGATATTTACATTGAAGGATCGATAAAAATGTTTTTTTCGGTGTTTGACTTTAAATATGGTTTTACTTAACTTTTATTTAAAACTTTTTGTGGCTTTAAAACTTTTCACTTTTTGAAATCCACTTTTTCGTATTTTTTGAATATCTTGTATATCGGATGTAATGTTTAATACTGTCAAGACCAGTTTTTTCTTCAAGCACCAACTTTTATCAAGAAAAAAGTTGTCTGGGAGATGAATAATAAAAAAGTTTCCCATTTTTTGCGTATTTCTTTGGACACATTGTATCATACGCCACTGGGTGGGCTATGCCCCACGATCCTTAAGCCAGGTCAGCTTTCATGTCCTTTGGCGATCGCGAACATTGTCCAATGATAACTGCTTAAGCCTCTCCGAGCTCATTCAGTGTTTCGATCTCGTGAAGTGAAGATCCCTGAAGATGCCTCGTGCAATCGAAGGCGAAACGTCGAAAAGTGATTTCATTTTGACACGGTCTAATCCCAAGATCCATGATTTCTTTCTCGACATTACTAAAGAAATGATACACAAATATTCAGCGTGCCTCTAATATCTAGCTAAAATTGTTTACCAGCTCTCCTACTATCTGTTTTAGTTAGTACGCATATTTTAATGTTATTCTGATCAGTTGTAGAAATAATGTCAAAGTACTGAATAGTTGTTCAGAATATTATTCCAACATTATATTATTTAATAAATTCTTTCACACTCTCTAGGACAAAATGTTGTTCCAAGGTCGGCTGCAGGAGTTTTTTTCGCAAAATTTGTTGCTGCTGCTGCAAGAAAAAAGAAGAGCCTCCACCGATAGCACGAAAAGAGTCGATGGTGAGCAGCAAAAAGAAGAGTTTAACTCCCACCAGCATTCCTCCACCGGAGGTAAGGAGCGATATAAGAATTGTTATATAGTTAGTTAACTCTTACATCTAATAAAATCAAAATTTATCGAGAAAAATCACCAATCACCCTTGCTTTGAATAGTTTCCGCACCATCGATCATCATAATATCAATAGCATGTCATTTTTTCGTTAAAAACTTCACTTTTCAGGAACCCAAACCGAAACTTGATGCCAGTTTGGTCGAACATACTTCTCATATGAAAGGGGCCATTCCAGTGTTGCCAGTTTGGTTGGCGTGGTTTTGCTGCGTAATGAATTGCATTGGCCCCGGCACAGGTAAATATTATTAACTATATATTGTCTTATAAATAAGAAAAGTTTTTTTTATGTTTTGAAAAATAAACTGCAACAAAATTAGGTATGTTATTGCCAATAATCTGTTTCTAGGTACTGTTTTAAGCGGCCTCTTTTGCCTATGCATAGGCAAACCGAGATTTTCTCAAAAAGACGGACCAAAGCCTAGAATAGGCGCATTCATCATAAACCTCATCATAGGATTTAGTCAATTTTTTACAGTACTCTTTTGTCTGGTTGGATGGGGATGGTCTATATGGTGGGGAGTTATTATGGTCAAAGTTGCAAGTAAGTATGATTTCCTCCCGTTTCCCCTCCTACTAATCAAATATTATGTTAATAATTATTTTTTTCGAATTTAGGAAAGCATAAAAAATTGAAGCATCTTGAAAAACTGGAAGAAACTGCTGCAAAACCGCAATCGATAGGTGGACATCATGAGAGAGATTTGGAAAGGGGAAGGAAGTGAGAGATTTTGGTGAAAAAAAAGAATAAGGGAGTGTATAACAATGGTACACAAATAAGAGAATTTTCTAGTTTCGACTGATATAAGAATTATCTTAAAATCTAAGAAAAGATAAATCAAGGAGGTTGACACAAAAATGTATCTTTTTTGCCTCTTTTCAGCGGTTTTTGTCATTGTCTATTATTTTTAACGTGGTATATATCGATTTTAGACATATTTTAAGTTCGCTATTTGAGTTAAACAAAACAATTTAAATTTCAACCAAATAAACTTCTAGTTTGTCTAAGCTAAAATTTTATCTTTATATTAATAAAATGTCAAAAAGATGGCATGCGAAATAAACTGGTTAACACTCGAACTACTTGAAGCATCCACCCTAGATTTTTGCCCCATTTTCAAAACGTGTCTACCTTTAAAAATATCATGCGGAGTTTGATTAAATTGAACTTTTTAGAATGGTTGGTTAACGGAGACGTTTTAATATATATATATATATATATATATATATATATATATATATATATATATATATATATATATATATACAGTGTATCCCAGATTCGCTTCTCTATATAGGGATCTCCTATTATACCTACAGCAAAGGTGCAACGGGGAAAGTTTTCGGATCGATCAATAAGTTTGGGAAATATCGGCGAAAAACCGAAAATGGCGGATTTCGTTTTTCGCCAGTATATCCAGAACGGTAAATTTGACAGCTGTCAAAATGTGACATTATTGGGACACATTTTTAAGACAAATAAGATGGCGTATAAGACACGTCTTCATTGTTTTTTGTTAATCCGCAACCCGCCTCAACTTTCATTTGTCTTATGACCGCCATATTGGATTTTTCGATTTTTGCAAAGAGCCTAAAATTTCCAGTCTAGTGATATCTCACAAGTGCATTAAAGATTCTAGTGTCATCAAAATATCACACTACGTAAATTAGGTTTCAATGTTTTTAAAGGAGGTCATGATTTATTTGTCACAAGATTACATTAATAAGTAAGTAATGTATTGAACGCATTGAATTTTCAATACAACATGAACGTAAATAACTACTTAAAAAATCTAAATGAGCTTTAACTACTTTGTAAGTGGGTAACATTAATTTACAAATCTGCAAAATGACGTCCATTTGCATCGAGACATTTTTGACAATTGGTGACTTTTCTTCGTACAACCCTGGTAAGTATTTCGGTTAATATTTCTAAATGTGTCGAGAACTCTTTGTCTCAGGATTTCTATGGTCACGGGGGGGATCAAATTCGTAGATTTTATTGTTTGTGTCACCCCAGAGGTAGAAATCCAAGGGCGACAGCTCAGGGGATCTAGGCGGCCAAGATATTGGACCATTTAAAGAAATTATTCTTTCGTCAAACTGCTCTCTTAAGAAGTTCCTGACTTGAATGGTATTGTGAGCCGGACATCCGTCTTGTTGAAACCAAGTTCTTCTTAATTCATCTTCCGTTAAAATATCTCGTAAGGCTGGTACAACCTGGTTTCGCAAAAGCTCTAGGTACCTCTGCCTGTTTGAGTTGTAGTCAAACAAAAATGGTCCAATAAGTCGATTTCCTAAAATGATTAATAATTTATAAATAGGTGTCCAACAGTCAAGGGCGGCAGGGTCGGCCGGGTGGTACTAGAAACTATAAATTATAAAGGGAAAATTATCTTTATTAAAAACTAGATATTTTCTTTCCAAAAATAATTATCGAAACATCCCGTAATGAATGAGCTTGTATACAGTTGAAACCTATTCAGCTTTATTATGAAAAAGAAAAACATATTTGGTTAGCGGGAAGTAATAGCCGTAATACATTATTTTGTTGGTATTGCATATTAATTTCGGAAATACTAAATCAATTTATTTCAGTGATATAATAATCTTAAAGAAGTACACCGTTCCTTAATAAAACATAAAATATCAAAAGAACAAACCCATTGCGCTTTAAAATTTAAATTATTCGGAAATACAGCTAAACGCCTTTCTATAAATCATAATGAAAATCGAAAAATAATTCGACATTTGACTAATATGGTATTTTTTTCATATCAAGAATTCTATTTTTATAGGTTCTTGGAAACTACAATACAAAATGATTGAATACAAATGTAATAC
>JAUTXW010002707.1:37500-48386 GCA_030620095.1 Kuschelorhynchus macadamiae | reverse complement strand
CAGAGCACGGATGCAAATGAGCGACCAGACCTAAAACATACAACAAAAGAACAGAGAGAAAACGATAGATGTCTAGATATATAGAAGCAACACCTTCGTCCTCATGTAGAAAAATTGACAAGGAAATTGGTGTGCCAAAAACTGACGGTCAGAAGTTATCTGGTCAGACGAATGCTTTTTTTTCAAGTGCGGAATTTAATCGTCAGCAATGCCAGGAACTAGGCATAGTGAAAATCAGTGATTAATGTTTAAAAAGGCACAACAAGGAGGAGGTTTTGGAGTTGTATCATGTTTTATTTTGGGCAGACATATAGTTTATAGGATTTTTGAAAGGAGGTTTAACACAACGTAGATATCTAGAAATCCTTAAGAAAGTTATTCCAGAACTGCTCGAAAACATTCCATTAGCCCAATATAATGCTGTTTATCTACAGCAAGATGTTTCCCAAGTCACAACTCTGGGCTTCTTAAGGGTATTTCTTTATTATAACTTTCTCAAAGATGGATAGGTACCAAGGGACCTGTTAGATGGCCTCCACGATCTCCAGATTATTGCTCGTCAATTTAAACATCATGTTTAAAAATTTATTTTTTCTTTTTTTTTTTAATAATGTTATTTTTTTGTGTTTGTTATGTTGTTACTTTATGCTATAAAACTGTTGTTACAAACTTACTGATGATTAAAAAAAAGTGTATAGGTATTTTTATATAAGAAAATACCTGTATGCTACGTATCCAATTCCTCGTTAGCAATATGTAACTTTTGATTGTTTATTATTGTTATTCATGGCCTACTATTAAATTATGCATTTAAGTTCAGAAAATTGTCGTTTATTTGCGTGTTTCTGAGAAAAAGTTCCCAAGGCGGAATTGAATTCTATGGCAAGAGTTATATAAGAAACAGTTTTCACATTTCGAGAAGTTATCTGATGGTTGAGGTACGAGGGGTCCCTGAAAATGCAACATTTTCAATTAAAAACTAAAAGAGCTGTGATAATTGTGTTAATGTGTAATTTATGGCATCTTTAGTTTAACGAAAAGTAGCACACTGTCGCGAGAATCGCAACTTTCTATCTATAAAAATAAATGAGTAAAAGTACCCAAAATGGGACACCCAGTACAATGTTCAAAAAAATTATACATCGATGACTAAATAGAAAAATCCTGTTAATAAATTAAATATACCTTAACCAAATAGTTTAGTTTCTTGATCAGTGTAATAGCTTAGAAATAAGTTTCAAACATATACGACCAAAACAGCTTATTATAATTGAATAAACAAATAAATAAACTAATAGTAATATTCTAATATTCTTGCGCCACGCTGAATAATTTTTACAATCAGCATAGTAAAAAAATTTTTGTTTTTAAAATCTTATAAAAATAAATCTTTTTATAGCACACCCTATGCCTAATTCCTTTCTTTGCTATTATCAGGTTATTCAATTCTTAAAAGTAGCCCATTCGCGTCTTAAGTCGGATATTATCTTTTGATCTATTTTCTAGTTACTTCAGTCCAACATCAATAACAGGTTGAAAAGAAACACCATTAGGAACTTGCCACTATGCTACACACAAACAACAGATATTTTGTTTCCGTTTCGAAGCACATCTGAACAACTTCGAACGTATTCGGCTTTTCAGAAGTTTTTATTTTGGCATTGTGGTAGTTTGGAGTGAGATAAAGCGCTATTAGTCAAGAGGAAATTAAAAACTCTGACATTCTGAGAGTCTGTACACCTGTTCTAAATAAAATCAACGAGTTAGTTTTTAATACAAGCAATTTTCAATAATTTAAAACCATTATAAAAACTAATTTCGATATTAATTATTTAATTTCTTGATAATTATAAATTATAACAGTATATAAAATAGCATAATTGCGATGCTTTTTAAACAAAGGGACAGTTAAGTTTTGTACTACTGTATTACAAAATTAAAAACTTTATATATTTAGGAATACGCTCCATATTTGTAAGCAAAACTGATAAAATAGTTAGATCACTAGGCTTGACCTGGCAGTTTACTTTACTCATAAAAGATTATAACATTATCAAGAAAAAAACTGCGCTTTTGATGAGGTAAATATATATATATATATATATATATATATATATATATATATATATATATATATATATATATATATATATATATATTGTTGATTTTTACTCCTTCACGGATGGAAAAATACAATGTGTTTTCATTAAGGGTGTACATCCGTTCACTACTGTCGTTGAACTGTAGTGAACGGATGTACCGGGTGGTCGAAATTGGTCTGTTTTAACAGAGAAAACCTATTTCCTGACTAGATAGTGCAAAACTGACTTAGGTGTCATGGGCTCGATTTCTGAGAAATGTTTAAAGGCAAAAACCGCCTGCCGATATTTTCACTGCCAACTGAGATATAGGGCGTTTTTCAATTTTCGGCCATTTTGAAAATTGTCCATAACTTTTTTATTTTGCGGAATATTAACATTCTGCAAAGACATTCTAAAGGCACTTTTTTATGTGCAGTCCAGTGGCGTACTCAGATTTTTTCTATAGTTGTCCGTTTTATCATAAATAGGCAAAACTTTTTTTTTTTCAAATGGAAATCATAGTTGGCTATAAATTATAAAAAATGCTCGCGTTTAGCCCTTTTCAGTGATATAAAGTTGTAGGTACTTATTTTCAAAAATAACGAAAATATTAGGTGTTTTTGGTTTACATCGAAGTAGGCCTTGGAATAATGACGCGCGTTCAATATTTTGAATATATTGCTGTCAGATTACTGTAGTCTGGTGTAATTATTGCGTTTTGGTGTTATCTTTATAAAGTTGTGTTAAGTTGCTGACAAAATATGTTTGAGAATTATGAAAAGTATGATATGTTAAAATGTTACATATTATCTAACGAAGTTCCTGAAGCAGCTAGTGAATTATATTTTAATACATTTCCCGAGCGACGTCAACCGGATAACCGAATTTATCAAACATTAAAAAGTAATTTAGTAAATTACGGAAGTTTTAAAAAGTTAAGAACAAGACATTATGAACTAAAGGAAGAAAAGGAAATCCAGCAGCTAAATATAATTGGTGAGGTATTAGATCATCCTGGCACCTCCTCTCGAACATTGGCTAATATAACGAATGTTCCAAAGACCACCGTTTTAAAAATACTCAAAAAACATAAATTCAAACCGTACAGAACGAGAAGAGTTCATCAACTCCGTGAAGGGGACGCCGCTAGAAGATTGAGATTTTGTCAGTGGTATGAGCAAAAATTCATGGAGAATGAGAATTTTCCATTAAATATTATTTGGAGTGATGAATCCAGAGTAGATACTTCTGGTATATTTAATAGATATAATTCATATCACTGGTCCACTGAAAATCCACACGTAGTTGTGCAACAAGACCGGCAAGGTCGGTGTGGATTCAATATATGGGTGGGGATATTCCGAGGAAGATTTGTGGGACCTTATTTTTACGATGGAAATTTAACTGCAGATGATTATGTAAATATTTTGCGCACATATATTGTCCCTTTGTTGGAAGACATACCTTTAGCTGATGCCAGAAATCTCTACTATCAACAAGATGGTTGTCCCCCGCACAATGCAAGGATCACAACTGATCTTTTAAACTTCGAATTTCGAGAAAATTGGATTGGTACGTGGGGCCCCATACCTTGGCCTGCTAGGTCCTGTGACTTAACTCCCTTAGATTTTTTTTTGTGGGGAAGATTGAAGGACTTGATATTTAAAGGAAGAACCTTTCACACAAAAGAAGAATTGCAAGAGGCCACTAGGCAAGCTTTTGCATCTATTAGCCCAGTTGAACTAATAAATAGTTGCAACTCGGTACGCAAAAGATGCTTAGTTTGTATTCAACAGGAGGGGCTCAATTTGAATAACTTCTCTAAATATATTTATCAGAAACCTATCTAACTAAATACCTAGATTTTCATAATTATTTTTTATTTTCACTTGTAGTTGTAAATAGTAGTTTAGTTTGTTAATTTTGTTCAACTTTGCTATGTAAACAAAAAAAAATAAAAAAAATTAATAATAAATAATTAAAATAACGTTAGCTAGTGTTATTTAAAGTTGTGTTTAAGTTGCTAACAAACTATAAATCTTAACAATACATAATTGAGATATTGTCATCACAAATCAAAGCCTACTTCGATGTAAACCAAAAACACCTAATATTTTCGTTATTTTTGAAAATAAGTACCTACAACTTTATATCACTGAAAAGGGCTAAACGCGAGCATTTTTTATAATTTATAGCCAACTATGATTTCCATTTGAAAAAAAAAAGTTTTGCCTATTTATGATAAAACGGACAACTATAGAAAAATCTGAGTATGCCACTGGATTGCACATAAAAAAGTGCCTTTAGAATGTCTTTGCAGAATGTTAATATTCCGCAAAATAAAAAAGTTATGGACAATTTTCAAAATGGCCGAAAATTGAAAAACGCCCTATATCTCAGTTGGCAGTGAAAATATCGGCAGGCGGTTTTTGCCATTAAACATTTCTCAGAAATCGAGCCCATGACACCTAAGTCAGTTTTGCTCTATCTAGTCAGGAAATAGGTTTTCTCTGTTAAAACAGACCAATTTCGACCACCCTGTACACCCGGAATGAAAACACATTATATATATATATATATATATATATATATATATATTTTGCGCATTCTGTGTTATTATATATATATATATATATATATATATATATATATATATATATATATATATATATATATATATATATATATATATATATATATATATATATAAAATATGTATATATATATGTATATATATATATATATATATATATAGGGTATAACAAATTCGTTTCTCACCATTGTGAATTCGGAAACCGTAAGAGATGCAGAGTTGGGGGCAAAGTTGCGCAATTTAGGTGTTATTAATATGCCGCCGAAGAATTTGTAAAGTGCCGACTATACAATGTGTTTTCATTAAGGGTGTACATCCGTTCACTACTGTCGTTGAACTGTAGTGAACGGATGTACACCCGGAATGAAAACACATTATATATATATATATATATATATATATATATATATATATATATATATATATATATATATATATAATATATATATATATATATATATATATATATATATATATATATATATATATATATATATATATATATATATATATATATATATATATATATATATATATATATATATATATATATATATATATATATATATATATATATATATATATATATAGGGTATAACAAATTCGTTTCTCACCATTGGGAATTCGGAAACCGTAAGAGATGCAGAGTTGGGGGCAAAGTTGCGCAATTTAGGTGTTATTAATATGCCGCCGAAGAATTTGTAAAGTGCCGACTACTTCCGAAGATATTCAGTAAAAAAAACGAAAATTGGCGTTTTCGTTTTTAATTTTTTTCTGACTATGTTTGGAAAGATAAAGTAAAATAAATCTCACATTTCCACAGCCACTTTTTGTCCTCTACAAAACTGTGCAAATTTTAAGTCACTAGTGCATTTTGTGTCTAGGGGCTAACTAAGGTTTTCAAAATATACGACGTTTCGACCCTAAAATGCATAGCACCAGTTACTTTTTGGGGAAATAGTAATCAATATATTTTGCAACAAAAGGTAGTAGGTAGTTCATAATCCTATTTCACATCCTCTAAGACTAGTTAATTACTTCGGGAAAAGGCTGAACCACGACCGTCAAGACAGCCATAGCAGCCCATAATTAATGTAAATCGGTAATTTTTCTTTCTTATCCTTAGTAATAAAATTTGATTTATTATAGTGGTTATTAATAATATGAAATGAATAAAAGAAGATTTTGTTCCAGAAAATGTACACCTTATTTCATTTAAGCTTTACTACTTTTTTATCCTAAAATGTATACTAATATACGTTTGATTTAAAATCAACGGTATAAACAATAAAAATTATATATTATCTTAGTCTAAAATGCGTTTAAATAAACGATTTTATTTTAAAACGTATAAAACACGGTGAGGCGGTCGTCTTTCAGGGTATGTCTGAAAATACAGATTTGAAGTTCTACCCCATTTCTTCGGCAATGATAAAACGCTTTTAGCATATCTCGCTTTTCCTCGATGGGAAACATAGTTTGAACACAAGCTTTTAACTGGAAAAGACTATAAAATTTGACGTTTAAATATGTCCTATCATTGGTTGTTTTTAGACTCATCATGGCAGTTATAGCCCTCTTGATGGCAATCATGGCGCTCTTGATGGTAGTCACGGTCCTCTTGACTGAAAATTGTTATAATTGGCAAATAGATCAATATGTAGATTAGGTGTTTTAGGGACTGTTATTCGTGTCTCTCTTACACTAGGGAAATATGAGAATATTTGAGTATTTGCAAAATACTTTGTGTGGCGTCGGCTTTACGCATACCTTGCCTTGGGTATTTACTTCGGTATTTACAAAACTACAAAGAAGTAAACAGTATATAATATTATTATATTATATATTATTTTTATCTTACCGACCTCTGTAGGCCTTTACAAACGATATTTCGGTTCTTAATAGCTACTATTGCTAAATATCATATTTATATCTCAATTTTTTTTTAGATATTTAAAAGGTGGTGTCTTGCCATATAAGAGATGTGAACTAGAATTATGAACTACTCTTTGTTGTAAAATAAAACGAGTACGTTACGATTTCCGCAAAAAGTAACTAGTGATGTACATTTTAGGGTCAAAACGTCGCATTTTTAAAAACCTTAGATAGCCCTTAGACATAGAATAAACCAGTGATTTAAAATTGGCAAAAAAAAATCTAGGTCCGTATTTAAAAAAATGAAGTTGATGATGGTGTGTCGAAGACGAAACGTCGTTTTTAAAATCTGACTGCAGCAAATTATAGAGAACAAAAAGTAGCAATGCAAATCTGAAATTTATTTTGCCTTATCTTTACAAACATAGTTAGAAAAAATTAAAAACGAAAACGCCAATTTTCGGTCGGATTTTAGTCGGAACCTTAAAAATTTCTCGACGGCATATTAATGACACCTAAATTGCGCAACTTTGCCTCCATTGATACAACTCTGTATCTCTTATGGTCTTCGAATTCCCAATGGTGAGAAACGAATTTGTTACACCCTGTATATATATATATATATATATATATATATATATATATATATATATATATATATATATATATATATATATATATATATATATATATATATATATATATATATATATATATATATATATATATATATATATATATATATATATATATATATATATATATATATATATATATATATATATATATACTGTTAAAATAAAACATATTTACAACGACATTTTAATAAAAGCCCGAGTAAAAGCCAGATATATAGTTTTTTGAAAACAGGGACCAAAATTACTTAATTTGAATAAATGGCACTTTCTTATTTGAAATTAGAGAATACTAGCAGAGTAAATATGATACTCTCTTATATTTTACCACGCAACCTCTACTGTTACAAGTGCCACTTAAATTCATATTCTGAAAATGCTCTATAGCTGACATTGTCCAGTTTTCATTTCTGTTGCTAATTGCAAGTGTCATCTCGACTTTAGATCATTGTGGTCTTCTTGCTGCGGATTCTTAGCATAGTCGAAACTAAGAGTGCGTTATTCTTAAATAAGAATTTACATTATCTTTCCTCTTTACCTTGCCAGACGTTTTGTTAAATATTAAGAACTTTATCAAAAACTATCTTTGGAAAACTGATTTAAAGAAAAGGAATTCAAATATTATTATCTTATATATGCAAAATAGCTTTGCTTGCGAGCAGTATATTATAGCAAAAGAAATTTGAGTACTGCTTTAAATTGAGTATGTATTGCCAAATTTCATTTTTCTACCATTACATAATGTATGTGACTATGATAGCCATTAGATTACAAAACGAATATTAGAGTTTATAAAAGCTCCAGATGATACTTGATGAATGTTTGGAGCCTTAGTCGTCTTATATATACATATACCTTTCGAATATACCCTGTATAAAAAAACCAACACATATAGACAGATATTTAAATGCAAAATCACATCATTACCCAGCACAAATTCAAGCTGTGACCAATATTCTAATATCCAGATTCGTGCGATTAACTGAAACACAGATAAGACAAAGCGAACTTAATATAATATCCAGTGCTTTAAAGAAAAATGGCTACACAAATCGCACAATAGAGAAAGCTATTAATGCACAGGGTTCCCGAACAACGAACAACAAAAATTATGAACCGGGAAAACAACAAGTAGTGTTACCATATGTAAAAAGCACAACAGAACGAATCAGAAGAATTCGTTGGAAACACAACATACAAACAATACACAAGCCACAAACAACTATAGGTAAACTACTTGGAAACCCAAAAGATAAAATTAAACTGGAAAACCACGGAATATACATCATTTTGTGCCAGGACTGTGAAAAGATGTACGTGGGGCAAACTAACAGGCAAATATCAGTGGAAGAGCATAAACTCAGCATCAGAAACAAACAAACAACCTCAGCTTTATTCCTACATCATCAGGAAACCGGTCACAAAATAAATTTCGATAGGTGTAGGGATACTGCCAATATAGAATATTATAAGACCAGAATAATCCGAGAAGCCATAGAAATTGAAAAACAAGGTGACTTGAATAAAAGAGACGAATCATTAAAACTACCAATAGTATGGAAGACAATAATCGAAAAAATCAACATCAGAAAAAATCAAGCGCAATGAGCACAACAACAGCACCATCCGGAAAACATAAATAACGACCAACGGCCGCTCAGATATAACCTTTGGCCCCGGGTGGGGTATAAAAGAAAGCGGCGCAGTCACTAACACTTCAGTCTCTGTTCGCACGCGAGAAAAAAGCTTCGAAAATGTCAAATGTGATTTTGGCGAAACGTCAGCAAAACTGTTCTATTCAGATTGTTTGTCTCTCTCTTAATACTGATACCCAAGGAAACCTTGATGAGCCTTGCCGGGGCAGATATTACGGTCGCAGAATGGCCTCTTGGTTTTGAAACAAACAGAGCGTCATGTCTTGGTAATTTCTTGAGGCACTGGTGAATGAGCAATCCCTTATAGTGAGTTCTTTCTTATAACCTTTTACGACCAAGAATCGTACAGTAATTGACATTTCTGTTTTCTTTTATTTTGTGCAGATGCGTGTCTTGTGTCTCCCATGTAGGTCGCATCTAAAACAATTTAGTGCACCATGATACCTACAGATGGCGCCATTGATTGTGTATTTACCACATCGACTTTCAAAAGTCGAATGATATGCCCAACGACATGGAAATAACATAGACCCAGGTGTTTACATTTTGGAGGAATCCAACATTAACCCTGGTTTGCCAAACCGTTACTGTGGCCAGATTTTAACGGATATTCTTTATACTATTATCTAAATAAACAAGGAATTCCAGAAATTCCCAGTATAAATTTCCATATAGAATATTTTAAAACGGATAATTAAATAGCTTATTATAAATAACTCAAACCGAATCTGTTTTCAATGTAATTTAAAAATTCTGTAATTATTATTCCTTATTTCAAGAAATAATGCCCAGAATAATCGGCAACGTCGGAATTCTACCTTTTTCGAGTATACTACAGATTTCTTTCGGGATCATTCGGAAAACGCCGAAGACGGTCGTAGTAATTCATAATTTCGACCTATTTGATGCCCGACGTTGTAATTGTTCTAGTTGGTGAAATAAGTGTTTTTCAGAAATCCAAGGGTTTTGTGTGGCTATTTTCAAGAATATGTTTAAAAAACTTTAAGAAAATGGTGCGAACTTCCTTTATTTGCAGAAAAAGAAACGATTTAAACCCAGAAGTTTGTTTTCGAAGGTAAGTAAGATATGTCATACCAGTGCTGTAGTTGAAGGGTCAAATCACCGTCTAATAGCGTTCTTATATTTGCAAATGAAGTATTGTTTTTGTATTGCTCATTTCCGTTGGGCTTAAATTAATTTTTTATAACTTCAACTTATCTATAAAGTCGAAGACACTGATGATAAACGGAGTACAGCGTTTTGCTAATTTCTATATTTGTGAAAAGTCTCAAATATTCCTCTTCATTCAAATCACCTTTTTTGAGGGGTTAGTAAACAACATAAATATACTATTTGGTAAAGCATAGGTACTAAATTTTAATTGAGTAAGCTGTAAGTCCCACTATTTATGTTGTCATTAATTACTCCAGGATGGTTTGCATTTTGTATGAAATTTTCAAGGAATATTTAGGGTAGTGTCGGAGTTCTCATATAGCAAGCATATACAAAAAATGAAAATAGCGCAATAGTGTTACTTTACAATTTTTCATTTAACATAGATTTTCTTTAATGGATTTGAAATGCTTTAATTTATTGCCTAAAAATTTAGTTTTTAAAAATAAGTAATCAAAAAAGTAAATAAATACCATCCTGAGGTACATTATCCCAACTAGGGAGAATCTGTTTTTGTCAGGTGATTTCGGTAATATAAATAATAATATAATATATTATAATGAATGTTAAAAATATTAAACATCTTGGCACAAAATATTTATATTGTCAATAAGTGAAATGTATAGCGGGGAAGATGGATGGTGGGGAAAAAAGGGGATAAATTGGGGGATAAGTACTGTAATGATATTGTTTTTCATAATATTGTTTTTGTGGTTTTTAGGGATACGAAGTTCAATTTTGCATTCATATTAATATTGGGCCATGTTTATTGCTGATTTTCTGTAAATATGAATAGATCCAATACTTGTAAAGGTGGTGCATTTTTATATAATATTACTTGCCGCGAGCCTGGCAAACTTTTAAAAGTAGTGGA
>JAUTXW010002707.1:0-32500 GCA_030620095.1 Kuschelorhynchus macadamiae | reverse complement strand
AATGTGCCAATAAATGACCAAAACATGATGCTTTGTTTGTTTTAGAATCAAGGAGCCCTTCTGCTACCGTGGTATCTGCCCCGGCAAGTCTCATCAGCGAGTTTGGGTATTAAAATTAGAATATCAACCTATTCGGAATAATCCGAATATTTTGGTATAAATTAATACGTAATAC
The DNA here is from genome assembly GCA_030620095.1 of Kuschelorhynchus macadamiae. Taxonomy (NCBI): domain Eukaryota; kingdom Metazoa; phylum Arthropoda; class Insecta; order Coleoptera; family Curculionidae; genus Kuschelorhynchus; species Kuschelorhynchus macadamiae. The sequence continues at coordinate 32,325 of JAUTXW010002707.1, read as the reverse complement.
GGAACAATCGATTAGTAATAGAGGCGTTTGCAGGAATGTCAGTACTACCACAAGGACGAGCGATAGATACATTAATGTGGAACATTGGCGTATACGTATTAATTTGTATGTTGTGTGGTAAGATATTTCGAATCGGGATTCGAGGGTATATTTTGATGGCGCATGACATGATCGTATGCCTTTTCCTAGTTTAGACAGTGCAGTGAGTTACGAACTGTCTAAAAGTATTAAATTAAATATAAAACACAATAAGCGCGTATTATTTACAACCAATTTGAAACATAAAATAAACGAAAAACTCTTTGTTTGTTGTCGAGTTTATTGAATAGAGAAAAATAAGAAAAAAACAAGTAAACATTTTAGAAAAAAAACATTATAAACAAAAATGAAACTCTTTGGTTTGATTACATAACATTAACACAAAACAAATTCTCTTTGGTTTAAAAACTTAAAAAATATTTAAATGTTTTAAAAACTGTTTAAAAATAAAGTCATATAGACATGTTTTGATGAGATTTTATTTCTGTTAAGGTTTGAATTCGTATAATTCGGGCATCATAAACTGCCTTAAATTGACAGTACTAGTAAAATATTTTAATTTCTGATGACATAACTTACACACGGAAAGTTTATTGTCCGATGATTTAACAGGAAACGATCAAACCAGAACGGTACAAAATAATAATAATATAAAAAATATATTTCGTTAACCTATAATTTCGAACTATAAGGCAACATAAAGTACGGCGGATTTTCAATTTTTTTAACAATAATTTATATTATTTTTGTTTTTAATTTTCGGTAGATTTTGTATTAAAATCAGTAGTTTAATAGATAAAAGGTTAAATCGGTAGATTTTTACAACATTAATTAAAACCGAATTACATAAACCTTAAAACAAATAAAGAGGCATATCATTCGACTTTTGAAAGTCGATGCGGTAAATACACAAGCAGTGGCGCCATCTGTAGGTATCATGGTGCACTAAATTGCTTTAGATGCGACCTACATGGGAGACACAAGACACGCTTCTACACAAAATAAAAGAAAACAGAAATGTCAATTACTGTACTGTATATATATATATATATATATATATATATATATAATATATATAAATATATATATATATATATATATATCTATATATATATATATATATATATATATATATATATATATATATATATATATATATATATATATATATATATATATATATATATATATATATATATATATATATATATATATATATGATATATATATATATATATATATATATATATATATATATATATATATATATATATATATATATATATATATGTATGTATATATATATATATATATATATATATATATATATATATATATATATATATATATATATATATATATATATATATATATATATATATATATATATATATATATATATATATATATATATATATATATATATATATATATATATATATATATATATATATATATATATATATATATATATATATATATAACTATATAAATATATATATATATATATATATATATATATATATATATATATATATATATATATATATATATATATATATATATAGATATTACGGTCGCAGAATGGCCTCTTGGTTTTGAAACAAACAGAGCGTCATGTTTTGGTAATTTCTTGAGGCATTGGTTCTTATAATTAATAAAAAAAATTACTTAATTCAAACACGCTTTAAAATTGGAACAAGTATTCTATTGCCTATATTGTCTACAAAATTACAAATGTACTAAAAAAGGAAGCAAAAAAATGGTGTCAAATCGAATAAAAAAATTTTAAATTAAAATTCACTGGCTAATATCCAGGAGCCAGTGGCAAAAGCTCTGAGAATCGGTATAAGTAATGTACAGAAACTTGTGCATGAAAAAAAACATTAGAAGATTAAGAAATGTACACGAAAAAATCCAAAGGCAAAAGGCTTAAGTTACAATGCAAAAATGGATATTCATAATGCAATTTATGATTTATACACGTCAAAGATCATCACTTAAAAAGTCCTCATCTTCTGAGTCGTCCTCAAATGGCGCAATGATCATTGGAGCTATTTCGACATCTAGAACTCGTTCTCGATTCCACCAATCCCATATTAATTTCTCCGTATGTTCCACAAATTTCTTCCAATACTCCGGCGTAATATAACTTAATGAATATTGCCAAACAATTTGCACTTCATCTGATGTAAGACCATCGTTCACGTGTTTTTCGTAATATGATTTTGCCCCAGTCCATATTAATTCTATTGCGTTAAACTGACAATGGTATGGCGGCAGTCGTAAAACCTCATGTCCATTTTCCCGTAATATTTCATCTACGGCATATATTGTTGGTCTTTTAATAGATTTTGTCATTAAAAGAAGTTTTAGTTTCAGCATATTGGGTAAAAGATTTTGTTTTTGTTTTATTAGCCAGTCATAAATATCACTTTTCTTCCAGGATAAAGTAGGTTGTTTATTTAAGATTCTTGAATGATAAAATCCATTGTTCAGAATGATTAAAGATGGAGCATCTAAATTTGGAATCAGTTGTTCTTTTAACTACTTTTCAAACAGTTCACAGTTCATATTATCATGGTAGTCCATATTCTTGGATGTTGAAGAAAACAGTAAACTTGCACCTGGGAGAAATTCTGTTGAAGAACTTGCATGCAAAATGATGAACCGTTTTCCCGTCCCACATCCCTTTTTTTCTCTTGGCACTTTTTACAGACTCGTCCTGCCAAGATTTCGAACCACTTCCATTAGAAAATATCCAAGTCTCGTCTAAAAATACCACTTTTCTAAATTTTGAATTTTTTTTTAAAACTGGATACGCTGACTTGCTATATGTGGCAACTCGCATAAAAATCTTACAGTCCTTTTTATATTGGAAACCCAACATTTTTATTAATTTTGACAACGATTTTAGTCCAATTTCCAATATGCCTCGATTTTTTAAAGCTTCTTTTAAAACTTGAAGAGTTATATTAGTTTTTAATGTGTATAAATCGTAAATTGCATTACGAACATCCATTTTTACATCTGTCTTTGGCTTTTTTCGTGTACATTTCTTATCTTCTTCGGTAGTAAATTATGCTTTTTTTCATGCACAATTTTCTGCACAGTCCTTATACCGATTCCCAGAGCTTTTGCTACAGTCTCCTGGATATTAGCCGGTGAATTTTCATTTTCGTAATATTTTATTAGATTTAATACAATTTTTTCGCTTGTGGATGCAAAAAACCGGAAAACTGTTTTCTATTACTCATTTTGTCACTGACTTGTCAATCTGACTTTGAAGTGACATCGCTCAAAGATTTTTGCAACTGCTGGTATTTATATGTTTATCCTCTTTTTTCACATGAAAATATCACAGGTCTATCTAATTCATCTTCCGGATTTTATACGGAGGATATGATTACACGTAATAAAAGAAAAACAAACTTAAAAAGTTTTTCGTTGATAAGTCGTATGACCCGCACGATAACACTGCTTTTGACTATACCAGACTAATTCCCCTTTATGACGGATGTGTGTGATTCAACATTTTAAGATGTCGGCTGGGATTTCTCGTACCACGTCACAAACCCGAAAACACAACTATCGGAAATTAACAAATACATCAAATAAACTTCTTTTATCTTAATTCAAGAACTATAAACCTGTTGCCCCCGTTTCCATGCATACGATTTTACCTCAGGTATAGAGTGGGGCAGAGGAGCTACTAATGGAGTACTTTCTAGGACAGAGAGCATTTGAATTAATGCACTTATTGTGAATAACAATATAGATTCACCAGAAACATTAAATTAGATTATTTGTAATATTTCGTCGGGAAAATTGAGAATTGATTTAAGTGAATAAATATAATCGGTTTATTAATTTCCTCGGCATTCCATTTAATTAGATTATATATAAATCGAAATCTTTATTGTTTTTATAAGTAAGCAAAATATTTTGTAATACTTAGATGTTGGATCTGAGGTTCCTGTTTGCAAATGTAATTACCATGTTCAAGTTTTGGGATGAATAAATGAGATTTTTTAGCTAAGTTTTTGATTAAGTTTTTTCGATTATTTAAATGTAAAATTTTACTAACATTGGGAAAAACAAATACGTAAATAAACAAATAACTTCTGAAACGTTGGCAACTTAGAATTATGTGAAAAAAGTAAGTGAAGTGCAAATGAAGCAAGAAAATATCGCAATAATTTTTTTTCCAGAATTTTTTTTATATGTGGAAGGGGTAGAATATTTTTTACGACTTACCTAAATTGTGTATACTAAATCAATTCTTCTATCCTTCATAGCAGCAAATTTATTTACAACATCCTCATAAAATGGATGAGTTGCCCTAATCTCCTCCAGACATTCCTTTTGAATTGAAATATTGCCTAGAGAAGTAAGTCTTTTTTGAGATATTGTATTTCTTAAATAAGTTTTTACACGTTTGAGGCAAGAAAAACTTCTTTCCACTGAAGCATTTGTCGACGGTATTGTTAAAATAAGGGAAAACACTTTATATGCTTTGGTTAAAACGTCTTTATTTGCTTTAATTTTTTTCACTTGTTCTTGCGGCGATATATTCCAATTACTGTCATTGGCAAAAATAAGACCAAGCTCATTTTTAAGTCGTTGATTTTTTGAAAACATTTCACCATGTAACTGTAACAAATTTTTAAACGGGCCAGTCGGAAAATTTAAGCTATATTCGGAAAATTTAGCAGAATCTGCCAAACATAAAAATGTAAGTTTTTCACAGTCTTGAAAGCTTAGTGTCATTTCCCTTAAAATATGGTCCAATATTTCATAAAAAAGGGTTCTACACTAAGCCCTAATTTCTTCAGGTGAAAGCTTAGCAAGCTCACGTTTGTAATGATTTATTTCTGTAATAGAATTTGCTTTATCAAACATGGTATTAATAAAATGTTCATTCATTTTTTTACAGAGCGCCTCACGACAGCGTTTTGTATTGGATATGCAATGTCAAGCGATTTTTTTCGAAGAACGCAAATCGTATGTGAGTGATTGAAAAAATGTCGTTAAACACTAATGCCAGAAACGTGAAATCAAAATCGTTCATCTTACCTAAAAATCCTCTCGCAAGCCGGATTGATTTTTCGTCAGATTTGTCACAGTTTCTAATAAATTCAAAGACGTCTTTTAATTTATTCCAGTCTAGAACAATCACATTTACTAACTTCGAATTTGAAGTTGTAACAACACCATAAATAAATATAATACAAAACAGTCAAGCAAACTGCAAAAAAACTCACCGCTGATGCAGATGTAAGAGCATACGTTTGTTTGGCTGAGTGATGAAAAAGTGAGGGAATAGCACTAAGACTTGCAAAAAAAATTCGACATTTAGAAATATTTTTAAACTTTGCTGCATCATAAGCTTAAGACGATGCGCAAGACAATGGACAAATACAGCCTGCGGCGCTTTTGCTTTTTTTTTAAGGCCATTTAGATGGCCAGACATCACACTTGCGCCATCGTAACATTGCCCTATTAATTTATGTTTATAGTCAAATTGGTTCAAAATTTGAACAAATAGAAAACATAAATTCTCCGACGTTCTATCGGAGCTGATATTATAAAATCCTAAAAATCTCTCGACTACTGAACCTTCTGAATTAACGTTTCTCAGAATTATGGAGCACTGGGAGGCTTGCGTAATATTAGTGGTGTCATCCACTTGCTCAGAAAAAAACTGTGTGTTCATTATTTCATTTTTTACATGATCATTTAAATAATAAGAAATGCATTCAATTATTGCGTTTTGAATAGTTTTCGAGTGACTAGTAAAAACATTTTTAGTTTTTTCGTGATGATCTTCTAGTTCTTGGGAACTTCTTGATATTAATAAACCTAAAAGTTTTTTAAAATTCCCCCTATTTATTGACTCGCTGCTCTCATGGCCGCGAAGGACTAACTCTTGTTTTGCAAGGTACAAAACTGTGTCAATTACCAAGCACATAAATAGTCTATTTAATTGGACGTTTTCGTTAAAATGTATTTTATAAAGTTTAGCATTTTCTTTTAAAGTGTCAGCTATAGTGCTTTGATTTTATACAAATGTTTTTAGCATTAATTCGCATTTTAAATGCTCCGCAGAGTCTTCATGTTTATGTAAAGACCTTCATATATTTAACATACCTGCAAATCCTTTCTTATTCCACACTGAATATTTATTGGAAACTAGTAAACAAGGCCAGCAAAACATTTTTTGTAATATTTGACTACTACATAACCCTTTGTACGCCGAAAACCAGCATGACGATCAAAACTCTGATCTTGTTCCTTCCATCGATTAAATGGAGTTTCTAATAAAATGCAATCCACATCCGTGATCGGATTCATCAATAATGTAAATTAATAAACCCGACACCAAATAAAGTTGTAACAACCATAAATAAATATAACACAAAGCAGTCAAGTAAACTGCAAAGGAATTAACTGGTTGCAGCGAAATCCGCGAAAATAAAAGTAAACAACCACCCCAAACTGAACGACACGTGCATGGGTGTAGTGTACTGCGTTAGTATGGCGCTGGTTAACATTAATCTTCCATGCGGTCGACGTCATTACGTACGCGTTGTCATAGCAACGTAGTAGGAAAATCGTAAACTAAACATAGCACCTCCATCAAAGTCGAAGCGGTTTGCGCCACTGTTATAGTTCTTATAATAAAGTTCGATTGGAAGTTTTAAAAAAACATGCCGCCAACGGTCAAGTAAAATATTTATTCGAGATGTACAGTTTATTTTTTGCCAATTAGGTGAATAAATGAATGTAAAAACTTAAATTTTAAGAGATATATAATAAATATAGTTAGATGTTTGCTTGTTTATTTTTCCTGGTGAAGTAGCACTTCACCTACTTCACCTGAATAGCCGCCACTGGTCCCAGTTTCCATGCATGCGATTTTACCTCAGGTATAGGGTGGGGCGGAGGGGTAACTAATGGAGTACGTTCTAGAACAGGCAGTATTTGAATGAAGGCACTTTAGCAAATATTGCCTTATTTTAAGAATTGTGTATAACATTATGGATTCACCAGAAACATTAAATCAGATTATTTGTAATATTTTGCCGGGAAAATTGAGACATGCACCTCTGTAAAACTCGGACTGCTCACAAAATGTACTTGAATAGATTTACGTGAATAAATATAATCAGTTTATTAATTTCTTCGGCATTCCATTTAATTAGATTATATCTAAATCGAAATCTTTATTGAAGAAGAAGGTAAAGAAGTACCATTATCATGGAAGTACGAGATAAGAAGAGGAAATAGGCTTTATAGTGAAGGTTTAGGATGCAATATTATATTCACCTAAATCGTCAGGTCCATTACCAAGGTTAATGTTCTGCGTTATGAGTTTTCAAAAAACAGTCGGCAATAATCTAATGAAAATATAGAAAACTCTGGTAATTTGGCATAAAATAGAAAAATTAGATATCCAAATGTTAGCAAATATCAATAATATTAGCTGTCTAATGATTTTAAATATTTTTCGTTCAATAAATTTATTTTTAATGATGAATAATGGATTCTTCTTTCTCTCTCTTGCACTTATATTTTGGCTTTATGTAATTAGCACACGGATACCTGACTTCTGACGTTAATTGTTGACATATTATGCATAGGTTGACAAGTGTCAATGAAATACATTTTTCACATTTATTTTGACTTGTGTATTTGGCTGTCTATGTTATTACTATATTTACTACAGTACTAAATATTTAATTTATTTAGTTCCTATTATATACCCTTAAAAATGCCAGGAGCAACGTGGTATACCCCAATAGCGAGACTAAAGAATCGAGAAGAGGTGTGGACTAGAATTGAGAACAAGGGATGGGTAAGTAGGTTGAAAAAAAATTGAAGGCTCTTGTAAACAATTTTGCCCACGCAATTTGACAAATTTAAAATATTCATTTGAAAGATTACCTTTTTTTAATACTTCCTATACACAAAAATTTATGGATGAACCACTTTTTCAAATTAAATCCAAAAAAACTAAGGTTTCGGAAGGTTGCACTGAACTTGTTTTTGGGGTATCGCTAAAAACATATTTTTCACAAACTTAATTTATGAACTACGGAAAGATTGATTATATTATAATGCTCTATAACACAAAAATTATTATTTGTAACTAAAAGTCAGAAGTAATTATTATATTAGACATTATTAAACATTTTTCAACATAATTACAACAGCTAAATAAAGAGAGAGCGGGAGTGTCGCCTGTTGGATGGAAATCCAGTGTGCTAGGGATGCTACGTTGCCAAGTTTATTTTATATATGACCTATATAAATTATATAAAAAAACCAAAATGCATGTGTGGGTTGTGAATCGGTACCAGCAGGAGCGCGAAGGCACTAGGTGGATTGGTACCAGGTTAGCACCAGGTTAGGCGCCGTAGGCATCATCGTTAATGCCCTAAAAGACGAACAACCGCGCAGAGCACCACTGGCGAAAGTCTAACATTCGGCATCGGCCCAGGGGGCCGATGTCGAATGTTAGACTTGCGCCAGTGATGCATCCCCCTGTTGATTAGTGTTGGCCGCACTAGGTAGATTGGTACCGGGTTAGCACCAGGCTAGGCGCCGTAGGCATCATCGTTAATGCCCTAAAAGACGAACAACCGCGCAGAGCACCACTGGCAAAAGTCTAACATTCGGCATCGGCCCAGGGGGCCGATGTCGAATGTTAAACTTGCGCCAGTGATGCATCCCCCTGTTGATTAGTGTTGGCCGCACTAGGTAGATTGGTACCGGGTTAGCACCAGGTTAAGGTTGATTCTCACTATACGTTCCATTTCCGTTCCGTAACCATTAAATCGACGTTCCAGCAAATTCGTTCGTATGCACACTTTTCCGTCCGTAATAACTAGTCAGTTACTGATGTAAATTAATAGTGTGTGATTATTTTGACATAAAAATTAGTTTAAAATGTGGTCTGAGGAAAACCTAATTATAGCGGCTATTATATTGGATGAAGAAGCTCACTCGAAAAAAAGAAAACGACGATTTTGGGTACATGACATGTTAAAAAAAAGAAATATTGAAGGAGAATATATTACGTTATATAAAGAACTCATAGATGATGACACCAAGTTTTTTCAATATTTGCGCATGTCAAAGTACAAGTTTCACGAATTACTGTCCAACATCGGACCTGTAATAAAGAAAAAAAATACCAAATTTAGGGAATCAATATCAGCGAAACATAAACTGTGCGTCTGTTTAAGGTAAGTAGTTTATTTTTTATAAACAAAGTTGAAATATATAGCAAACAAACATAAGTAGTCTAAAACATGAGAACTTAATTGTTGTCATAATGTCCATCATTATAAGAAAATGTTGCTAAGTATGAAGCAGCTGTGGAAGCTGTAGAAGCAGGAGAAGGCGAAGGCGAACCCACATATGTAATCTGATTAGAAGGAACGTCATTTGGGTAATTGTTATTAGGATATTGCTGTTTGGAATGTCCTTGTGGCCGATCTTGCGTTTGTAAAAGCTGTTCTAATTCCAGCTCTTGCACTAAAGTAAAGATTCTACTTTCAGCGATATTTCGATAATATGGGGTGAATCGCTTAATTTTTTCAGCAATACTGGCACAAAAGAAATCTGTTGGGTCTTTTGTTGCAGAGCGGACAGTTTCTTCTTTTTTTTGCTTCTCAATAAGGTATGTCATTAATTGTGAAGAAGCAGGGTCATCTCTTTTTGGTTTCGGTAATTGTTTTATATTTGAAGAAAATCGCTGCTTTTTTCGAGTAGGCGTAACTTCGGTTCCAGTAACAAGTATCCTTGTAGCTTCTGATGTGTTTTCATCACTTTCAGTAACAATGGTATTTTCTTGGGTCTCAGTAACAGCGGTATTCTCCTGTGTCTCAGGTTCATCTTCCTCCCTATCATCAGGGTCGTTAAGATTGCTAATTGTTTCCCTTTGGCGCACAAATGGTTCCAAAAAAGACATTTGTTCTTCATATCGCCACTTCCTTACTGGCTTATTGACTTGTTCCGATTTCGTTACCTGATTTTTTTTATTTTTTCGCCACTGGTCTCTTAGCTGATTCCATCTACTTTTGCATGTTGAACCTGTAATAAAAAAAAATCTGCATTTATACTTTTTCTTTTCAGGTTTTTGGCAACAGGTGATTCTTTCCGCACAATAGCCTTTAGCTACAGACTGGGTCATTCAACAGTATGTGCTATTGTCAAAGAAGTTTGTGATGCAATTATTGAGAAAATGTTAGGAAAGACAATGCTCCCACCCACAGAGGAAGACTGGAGAAGAATTGCCAAAGATTTTGAAAATATTTGGAATTTTCCTAATTGCTTGGAGGAGCTCTGGACGGGAAACATGTGGTGATAACAGCTCCAGCTAATTCTGGCTCTCAATTTTTTAATTACAAAAAAACTTTCTCGATCGTTCTCCTAGCACTTGTAGATGTGCAATATAATTTCATTACTGTTGACGTAGGATCATATGGAAAAAATAGTGATGGCGGTATTTTTGCGCATTCAAATTTAGGAAAAGCTTTAGAAAGAAGTGCCTTAAATATTCCTAATCCAACAGTACTTCCGGGTACCAACCAGGAGGCGCCTTTTGTTATAGTGGGTGATGAGGCTTTTCCCCTGAAGACAAATTTATTAAGACCCTACTCTTCAAATCAACAACGAGACGACATAACAAAAAAAAATTTTAATTATAGACTATCACGTGCTCGAAGATGTTCCGAAAATTCTTTTGGTATTCTCAGTCAAAAGTTTCAATCGGAGATTAAAATCCTCGCCAGAATATGCAGATAAGATTGTCCTAACAACTTGTATATTGCATAATTTTATCAAAGATTTTACCATTCGTTCGGACAATTTTATCACAGATACTAACTCTGGCCTCGGAACTTTACCGCAACAAGGAGGAAATGCTACAGCTACTGCATTTCAAGTTAGAGATATTTACAAAGATTGTTTCAATTCTCCAATAGGAGCTGTTGACTGGCAAATGGATGCAGTTTAAAAAGTTTAGCCTGTATTATTATAACGAACCCATATTAATTTTATAAGTACTTTTTTGTATCATAATAATATTTCTCAAATGAAATAAATAAATATTTAAATATGTCTAAATATTTTTTTACTTACCCAATGCAACGTTTAGTTCTTTCGCAATTGCTGCCCAGATCTTGTCTTTAAAGTTATTGTCACTATATTTACTATTTTCAAAATCATAAAGGGCCGTATTTTGCCTAACAAGTTCAATCAGCTTCTCGTCATTCATATTTAAATCACTCCTCTATAATAAATTGTATAGAACTGATACGCATTTATGTTCACTCTATCGATACCGTTTCCTGCACGTTTCAGCCTGTCAGGTAAAAATACGTTTCGAATGATATTAAACGTAAAGCATTGGAAAAGGAATGTATATGGAACGGAATATGTGTATACACACATTAACTTTTCATTTAATAATATTTTATGTAAAAGGAAAGGAAATGTTACGGAACGGAAATGGAACGTATAGTGAGAATCAACCTTTAAGCGCCGTAGGCATTATCATTAAAGCCCTAATATAAAAGGCGAACGACAGCGAAGTGCATCACTGGCGGAAGTCTAACATTTGATATCGGCACAGGGGGGCCAAATCCGTTACTGTCGGGAGACAAACATGAAAAATTTAAGCTCCATACAATAATGTAAGTTTGGCAACAATGTAAGATAACCTTTCTTCAAATTGTCATATTAAGGAATATGGCGCATTGGAATGCAGTGGAAATATCGAATTTCTTTTTGGTTTTTTTATTAGAAAAAGTGGTTCATCCATTTCTTTTATTTTCTTAAAACAGTTAAATGAAGGTAAACTTTCTATTTTATATACAAAAATTATCAAATTCCGTGGGTTTAATTGTTTACAAGACCCAAAATTGAATACTAGGGAAAGTTTAGATTTAATTTTTTGTTAATTGTGTAAAAAACTTTATGAAAATTATTAAAAAAAAATTATTTACCTGCATCTACCTACCATACCATCAAAGTTCACAATCTTGTACACACAGTTGCTTCTTTTTTATAAGAAAACGATTGATATACAATTATCTGTAAATTCCTATTTTTGTTAGCGGATTTTTGTGTTTTATGTTGGCAACTATTGTCATTCAAAGGAGAAAATACAGCAAAATCTGGTACCGATTCACCTCAGAGCTACCGCACTCCGGCGCCAGACCATCCGCTAACATGATACTGATCCACTTTTGTAACAAATATCTCTAATGAAGAATACAGGGTTCTTAGCAATTTTGAATTATCTAATTCCTAGTCTTTTTCAGTTTTCCCTGACAATTCCACGAAAATTCCAGGTTATATTTTGACAATTTATATTTTTTATAAAAAAGCCAGCAAAACTAATGAAACTAAACTTAAATGTAATTGTATAAGAAATATAAAATATTAAAGAAAATGCTGCAGTAATAGAGCAAGCAGGGTTACTTAACTGGTAGAGATATAGATTTTGAAAGGGATATTCTGTTAATTATAATGTTAATTAAGTAAAAAAAATGCAGTTGTACAAAGCACTTACAAACAAAAAATTAATATATACTTGTGAAATGTTATTATTAAAAATTTAATTTAAAAGGATTATAGAAAAACAGAAAATAAGTATTTTAAATTTTTCGTCTCAGTTCCGATATTTCCAATTCCATGGATGCTGCTTCCTTTTCTAGTTTTTTCTTTTTACTTTTTAAATGATAAAGTTTACTTTCGGCTCTTTTTTTTCGAGATCAATTTCTTTTTCTTTCCCTTTTCGGCGATTTTGGTTGTCAGGGACATATTGATAAGTTTTGTAAGCATTTTTAAGACCCTCATTTTATGGGAAATATTAGTAATAAATATACCACCTACTTGATAAATTGCGTCATATACTTGTCTTTAGCAGATAATGCACTCATCCAACAGATTTTCAGCTAAAATATTTTTATTTATAGAAAACCCCGACTCAACGATTGCGTTTCCATGAGAAAGGATCAAAGTTAATTTAATCACAAGCCACAATTATTAAAGTAGTCATTTTGTCGCAAGAAATTGTTGAAAAATGTCTCCAATCGAGTAGTTTGATTATATGTTTTGCAAAAATTTATAAATTCGGTATCTATTAGATGCTGGCTATACCGTTGACCAATTTTTTCAGCGATTTCTGCGGAAATATTTCTTTTTCGTTCAAATGCTTTAACATATTTTGGGCTTTTATATGTGAAACTCCTTTATCAAGCATGATGTTTGGTTTTAATCATTTTCCATATATAATAAACTTATATTTAAGACAACAACGTCCTGTTAACTTCTTTGTTACTTCTGTGTCCTTTTCAGGAACATTTAGGTCTATTAATGCATTTTAGTGGCAAAATCAACTTTAGTCTTATTAGTTAGTAAAAGAAAATCTTTATTATCAAAATTTAATTTTAAAATTTGTTGGAGACCTTTATCCATAACTTGTGTTTTTAAAATTTTTTTGTCCTTTAGTATTTGTAATAAATCGTCATACCAAAAAGGAACCATAGGTTTAAAATGTGAGTCTTGGTCTTAAAAACGTATCTTTTAAAGACTTTTTTGTCTTAGAAACTGAAACATTTGATGGAAGCCTAGTAGCTTTATCTTCAAACCAAATTTTAAGGGGAGGTAAAATGTCCAAAGCCCTTTTACAGACTCGAACATTTTTTACCCATCCAATTTTACAAAATTTATAGGGGAATTTGTCACAATTTGTAAGAGCCGTAAAACTAGGTCGCCTGGCAGGTGAATCTTTTAGAACATAATATGCTCTCACTAGAAAGTCACACTACTTAAGCGATTTTCTAGTCGTCCGAGTTACTGTTATTGTGAATAGCGTAGGCGAGCAAGTCTGAATATACGGGGGTGTTAAATAAATTATAGTTATATAATATGTATGGTAAATATAATTATAGGTATATAAACGCGACGAAATAATTTTGGGTAAATACAATCAAGCAACGCTGATTAATTTTATTATTTTTCCAGGTTTAGTTTAAAATCCTTTTTGACTTTCTATTATTTTTTGTAAATTCCCTGACTTTCCCTGATTTTTAGTCAGATTTCTGAATTACCAGACTTTTCCAGGTTGCTAAGAACCCTTGAGTACCAAAAACTGTTACTTTGATAAAATTTGTGAAATTTTAATTTTGAATATTTTTTCGAATGACAATATGTTGCCAACATAAAACAAAATCAAGAAAAATTCCCTATTAAAATAGCAATTGACAGATACATACAACGTTATAAATTGGAAAATATGTGTCATTTTGATATTTTAATTGTGTATTCAATCGTTTTCTTATAAAAATTACTGAAGGAAACAGAAAATGAAGTAAGAAAAAAATGTTACTTCGGATTCGTTATCAGTCTATCGGTGTACCGAAAATCATCAAAATCGGCAATAGTAAGTGTAAGAATTACCAAAATTATCATCACTGAATCCAAATATGCAGACTTGTTTACCTTGAAATCGGAATATGGATCAATTTAAATAAAAATGGAATAATTTTAATTTTTTGCAAGATAGAATTTTTTTATGAACAAAGAAGTATACTTCAATTCTGTGACCATGCAACTTTCGCAAATTATAAATATATTGAGATTTGGGCGTAGTAAGATTAGTAGCTAATAGGTTAGATTAAAGTGAAAATTGACAACTTTTTCTTTGCAAATAAGAAAGATGTGCAAATACTTTTATAATGTAAGAAACATTTGCAAATAAATTAAATGCAAAATTGTATTTTTCTACAGAAAACAGTAAAGATGGATTTGGTGCCTGAAATATCCTACTTCAATAACCAACAAAAACATTCCCGTAAGTTAGAATATGACCATTATTTCGCGTATACAAAAACATTTCCACTGTGGGATCCGAAGAAACCAAAGGATAACACTAAATATCTTCCGCCCCTCAGAGAAAACATTTTTCAACAGGTTAGTGGTAACTACATTTTTAGTTTACTACAAATTTGTTAAAATAAAAATAAATTTTTAAAAATACAAATTTTTATATATACAGTATGTCCATAATACTAGCGTGTAAGGTACCTGTGCCAATTAAGGCCACCCTAACTGGCTGTATTGTAGTAATAATGTACCAAAAAGTAATGCAAATTTGTATACATAAATTTTGCATATATATATATATATATATATATATATATATATATATATTTATTAGAGTTATTTTACGGGTTCGCAACGACATGGCGTCATTTGTTCTATGGTATTTTTAGGATTAAAAAAAAGTCAGGCCTTATTATGAACACCAGAACTTAATAAGGCCATACATTAGATGTGAAAAATATGTAACAATTATGTTTATATTTAATTATCTACCACTAGACACCTTACAGATGTCTGAAAATGCTAACAAAAATTTTTAGAAATAAATCTTAGAAAATACGGTTATTCGAATCTGGCAATCTGGAGAAACAAATTTGAATTTATCTGTCTTATTCTTTTTCCAAAATTCTATCTAAAACTTGTCATTCTTACACAAGAAACAATGTCAGCTTTTTTTCGTTTTCTTCGTGTTTTTTTTGACAATTACTTGGTCATGACGTGAAATCAATGCTTGAGTGTAGCGCCGTCAGGCGTAAGATTTGGAAACTAAAAACTATGCGACAGATCATTTATTCCTAAACTGGTTAAAGTATGGAAACAGGATTGGGAAGTAAAATATTGCATATATAACTCGAAAAGTAGTCTGAAAATTTTCCGGTCACCTTGTCAAAAGGACAATTGAATCTCATTAGTTTTCTCTATGTTTTTCTATACCAGTGGCGTCTCGTGGTGAATTATATTGGGAGGTCAATAACAAATTTAAAAATAGGCATACTTAAAATAAAAATAAATATCTTATCTTTAAATTCAGCTTTAAATTCTCTTGATGTTCAGGTCTACTCTTCGTTCTTTGGAATTGGAAAAATGCTGAATGACAGGTTAGTTAAAATTGCACGCACATTCCTGTTATAAATGATTTCTCGATACTTAACATTGCTAAACCCCTGGATTTTCAGACAAAGCCGTTTCATCATGGCCACGTAGTGCCAGCTCGAATGCCCCACAAAATTTTACACAATCTGTAATTTTGTTTATTTTTTGGATGCATTTTTATTAAAATCTTTAAGGGATTTTCTATAAGCTGAGTCTAGCGAACATCAACACTTCCGACCATAGCATAGTTCACCGAACATTTCATGTGATCTGCATTTTTATTTATTTTTTTTAAGTGTTTTAAGTCTAACACCGGTTTTGCCCCATAATAAGTCTGAGGAGTCCTTAGAAAACAACAAACAAACATAACAGTAAAATGAGTTAAAGATTTTACAACCACATATCCAGTGAGCTAAATCGTACATACTTTTGCGAAAGTTTCAATGAACCTCTTTATTTTTATCTTTACTAGTTTGTCGTATACTAAGTTCTGGCAAATTGCGACCATTTACCTTGAATTCGGTTATTTTCTCAAAATTAAGTTCGTTAGAACTCTTTAGTTGTTTAATTTTTTGCACTACCGACATTTTATTTCAACTACATTCACAACTCAAACATAGACCACCTTGAAATTGGTTATTTCTGCAAAATTAAGTTCGTAAGCACTTTTTAGTTGTTTATTTTTTTGGACTAGTCACTACCAACATTTTATTTCTTGTATATTTCCAACTCGCACATGGATCATAAAAATAAAAAAATATGTATTACAAAAAACAGTGTATAAATCAATTTTCATCGATTAAAAACGTCCGAAACAATATCGAGTTAGAATATCGACCGCGCGACCTCTGAACAATTGAACTTCCGCATGCCGACGTGATGCCGCGACCGATCTATCGAATGAGAAGAGACCGGCTGATGACCCAAATCGCGATTTCATATTCCATTTGCTATCACGTTCGGCTGCCGCTCAGTAGCTGTAAAATCTTCGGGTACTTTCGTCAAGCTGTAAGCGGTAAGGCTAGCTTAGTATAGCGTATTTTATTATGCCTAAGGAACGCAACGAGACCATTCGAACCGCCGCGCGCGGCTAATAGTGTAGCGTATTTAACTTTTACCAAGGTTCGCGTTTTATTACAACTATTAGGAGAGACGGGCAAACGAATAATTTATATTCTGAAATATTTTTGTGTTCTATAACCTATATATCTAGGAATATGCGCCCTAAATTTATTAAAAATTTTTTACAAATAAAAATGTTATTCAACATTTAAAAATGTGGAAATTTTTTTAGGCCCGCTCTGTATAATACGAATTTTAATATTAGATCTATTTTAAAGCTGAGATTATATTTTTTAAATACCATATGTACCTTTAAAATATACTGCCAATAAATCAGAGAAAGCTGTGCAAAGAGATTTGCTTCAATTGGACTTTTTCTACATAAAATTCCAAACGTCTATCGGAAACCTTGTAACTTAACGATTTTGAAAAGATGAACAATTTATCTTCAGAAATGCGACTTAAATATTGAATTTTGTGCTAAAAGTCGGGGAAAATCTCTTTCTGAGAATAGATAAGTTACCCAGTAAGGTGTTTTCCCCGGAAACTTTGCAATTTTGGACCGAGTCCAGTTTAGGCAATTACCAGAGGCACCGGCCGTTACCCCATATCAACGGAAACTCTTCTATTAATCCAGTGAACGGAATAAGATAATTTATTTACATCACTGAACACAAGACAGCATTATTAAAGAAAACTGAGTAGAGAAATTCAATTACTTCGCGATAGGAACTTTTCAATTAAATGTATTTTATTAAAAAAGTAAAAAGCCTGAAAGAACATAGTCTTAGCGAAATGATAATGACTCCCTTTAACATCTATATTAAGGAATTTTGAAATTTCGAATTGATTCAATTCAAGATTTATTAGTTTAGGCCGGACGAGAAAAATTTGGTTTTTACTTCCTCCGTAAGATTGGTAAAGTCAGGGGCGTGCAGTCCATGGAAGCAAGGGAAGCAGTGCTTCCCCAAAAAAAAACTTACAAAACATCTTCTAAAATGTAATTTTTGAAATAGGAAACCATTAATTTAGTTTATACTAAAAATGCTAAAATATTATCTTAATTATCAAGCTCATAATAAATGCGGCCTTGACTCCGACCGAGCCGCAATAGAAATTGAATAGAACCTATGCGGGCCGCTAGATTCTCTGCAGCCAAGTCCTGTATGCTTGATTTCCTGTGAATCGAGCCAGAGGTTATTGAACTTTCCACCGACTGTTTGCAATTTTTGCATTTCAGTCGCATGCTTTAAGTGGGGGCGGAAGCTATCGTTGGAGTAGGTTCTTTATTTGAACGGCTATCCGTGTGTTGTGTGATACGTATGTCGCGTTGTGTCGGTAATAACGTTGAAAATGTTGGAGAATTTAGTAAGAAGAGTGTGCGTGAATGTGTGGTGTGTGTCTTAATAATAAAGAGATTTTCAACATTAAACTTCGCTGATAAGCTTCAAATAATTTCCAAAGGAAGGGCAAAACCGCCTATGAAAAATTTAACCACAAACATGAAAAACTGTATTAGACATTTTTATCCGGGAAAACGATACGAACAATTTAAATGGCTAACAGGGTGTGAAAATATAAGTAAATTATTTTGTTGCCCATGTTTACGTTTTGAAAATGAAAAAGGTCTGGAATAAAACTGGTTTTCCGATTTAAACAATTTCCATAAAGTTGTAAAAAGACACATTATGTCCAAAGCGCATTTGCAGGCCGTCTTAAAAGAAAAAGTCTTCGGCAAAACCAGAACTGAACACGCCCTTAATAAACAGTTGGAAATTAGTCACCGCCAACACAATGTACTAGTCCGTAAAAATAGGCAAACATTAAGAAGACTTCTCGATGTTGTTTGTTTTCTCGGACAGCACGAATTGGGATTTAGAGGTCATGACGAAACAAGGGTTTCTTCAAATAGAGGAAATTTTCAAAATTTACTTAGTTTAATGGCTAAATATGATGATCGCTTAAAAAATCATTTAGAGCGGTCTAGCGTTTTTAGCGGAACGTCGAATTAAATCCAGAATGATTTAATTTTCGCTGTTGCAACCATTATTCCAAAAAGAATTAAGCAGCAGATTAGCGAGGCGCGCTTCATTGCTATTGTTCTGGACGAGACAACTGATATCACTAATTTTAGCCAGTTATCTATAGTAATAAGCTACGTTAAAACAGATGGAAGAACGGAGAGAAAAAATTAGTTGCTCAAAGCTATGATGGAGCTGCAGTGATGGCAGGACAATTAGGGGGTCTGCAAGCTAAAGTTCGAGAAACTTCCCAAGAGTTGTGTTTGTCCATTGTTTTTCTTATAAATTAAATTTAGTTTTTTCCCAGTCCATCAATTACATTAAAGAGTGTAAAGTATTTTTCGTTACTTTAAGTGGCATAGCTGCTTTTTTTTCCTAGTCAACAAAACGTACCCAAGCTTTGGACTCCATTGTCCACAAACGATTGCCCAAAGTAGCTCCTACTAGGTGGAACTATAATGGAAGACTTGTGTTAACAGTATCTGAAAATCGTGAATCACTGATTGAACTATTTGAGAATGTAATAGAAAATAATGAAACGTGGGACTTAGAAGCAATAAATAGTTCGAGGGGGTTTTTGGACTGTTTGAAACGAGATTTTATTTTTAATTATTTGTTGAACATATTTTCAGAAATATTTCCATTCTCGGACAATGTTTTTAATATATTATAAACTAAAACAAATCATATTGCTTTTTGCCTAAAAAAAGTGGATGATTTTAAGTCCATATTAAGCCAAAAAAGAGATGACTTTGGCCTATTTTGGGAGAAAACGATGACGTTAAATGTAGAGCCACAAACCAAGCGTCTTCGAACAGACAAGGTGGGAGATGTTCAAACATCATACAGACGCCTCTTTTATGAAATAATCGATCAAATTCAGCAATAAATAAACTATAGATTTAACGGTTTAAATGATTTTAAATTCCTCGAGCTCTGCAATTTTGATGCATTTAAAGACAAAACTTTTCCAGAAGATACTTTTAAATCTCTTCTTCTTCATTATGGCCAGGTCTTCGACCGAGTGTTACTGCGATCTGAACTAAAAGTGATTTACGAAACGGATGACATTAGCGCAAAAAATAACGCTAAGGAACTAATGCAATTTTTAATGTCGAAATTTTGTGAATTAGTATTGACAATACCTGCCACAAGTTCATCAGTAGAACGCGATTTTTCAACACTTAAACGTATAAAAAATTTCGTGAGAAATTTAACGAGGCAGGAGAGACTTTCGCATACATCGCTGTTGTCCATTGAAAATAAACTTCTCCAAAATATGTCGGAGCATCGACTTTTTATGATGACGTCATTGACGAATTTGCAAAAAATGGTCGAAGAATCGAATTATATTACAAATAGGTAAGTTTCTAAAAATTGCTTCCCCTTCTTAAAATTTCACCGCACGCCCCTGGGTAAAGTGTTTGTAAGAATTTAAGAAAGCGGGACAATGTGGCGACCCAATAAAATATAATCTCGCTAGATGCAAAAAAAAAACTTGTTTCCTCAATTCCATCGGTCTATCTGTCTGTTCGCATAGCATAGCTAAAAAAATCGGTAAATTTCCTTTACCCGGAACTTCCTTCATTATGAATATTTACTTTTATTAGGAATAGTCAAGTGTGGCCCTATTTAGTTCATTACATAGATATTTAGAAACACGTATATACTGTTCTCTCAAACATTTTTATTGGACGCCATTTTGTTCCAATATATTGGATCCCTAACAATATTTTACCAGTTTCTAAAATCAATTCAATTAAATTCAAGAAGTAGTTTTTAGATTGACACACATCGCAATTTTATTACGTCATGTTGAACTCGCACCAGTTTATCCTTATATCATATTTATTTTCTCTTTAAATTAATAAGAAGATTTTTAACGTTAATTTTTTTAACAAGTTATTTGGCCGCCATTTTGTTTTGCTATCTTATATGCATACTAAAATGTTACAAGTTCACTATTATGTAACACTTTATTGTTTTGTAAAATTTGAGATAAATTGGATAATTAGTTTTTTTAGTAATACTTTTTTAACGTCTCACTAGGCCACCATCTTGTTCCGGCATATTGGATTTTTTCAATCTGATGAGTATGCCGCGAACTGGCAGACACAGACAAATTCTATTTGCTCCACCATCTTGAATTAATCCAGAGTTTTACTAGTTCATCTCTATACTACACTTAGTTATGGCAGACAATTTGAAATCACTTCGTTAAGTAGTTTTTTCTGGCTGAATATTTAAATATTTCACTAAACTGCCATTTTGTTCCGCCATCTTGGATTCGTACCAAAATTTTATAAGTTGATTTCTACATGATATTTGATTTTTATGCAAAATTTGAGATAAATTGGATAATTAGTTTTTTTAGTAATAATTTTTGTAACGTTTCAATATGCCGCCATCTTGTTCCGGCATATTGGATTTTAACCAAAATATTACCAAGTCTCCCTCTATGAACCTTAATTTTTTACTAAAATTTCAAGTCAATCTGATGAGATGAGACAAACAGACAGAGGGACTTGATAAAACATATTTTTGGCATCTGGAGACGCTAAAACGCGAGGATATGTAAAACGTGAGTGGATAATTTTTTCAGATTACAAAAATTTTGTTTGGTCGCCCATTTTGTTCTGCCATCTTGAATTAGCACCACACTTTTGCTGGTTCATCTCTACACTATAATTAGTTATGGCACAAAATTTGAATTCAGTACACTAAGTATCTTTTTCAGACTGAATTTTTAAATATTGGATTAAGCCGCCATTTTATTGCTCCACCATGGATTCGTACCAAAATTTTACCAGTTGATCCCTACGTGATATTAGATTTTTGTGCAAAATTTGAGATAAATTGGATAAGCAAATTTTGCTGCAATATAGGGTCAACTGTTTAACAGTGAACCACCCAGACACAGTGAACCACCCCTACCACCTACTACGTCATAATAGTTTCACGCGCCAAACACGTTCCAAAGCCACGTTTGGTTAAACGGTTTAGTTGTCAACTATATCCCGGCGAATA
Organism: Kuschelorhynchus macadamiae; assembly: GCA_030620095.1. Classification (NCBI taxonomy): domain Eukaryota; kingdom Metazoa; phylum Arthropoda; class Insecta; order Coleoptera; family Curculionidae; genus Kuschelorhynchus; species Kuschelorhynchus macadamiae. The sequence goes on along the minus strand of JAUTXW010002707.1, from coordinate 10,180 downwards.
CAGGTGGTCCATCTTGGAATAATTTATGAATTTCTAATTTCTCCCGCTAAAAGTAACTTTTCTAAGGTAAGTTTAATGTTTAATATCTACTTTGGGTAAAATTTTATGCTTTGTAATGTTTGATGTAGTAAAAGGTGTTTAAGTTTTTGTTTATTTACCACTATTAAAACATAAATAGTCTTAGGAGATTTTGTTCTGTGATGGTTTATTTGTGACATGTGCTAAAGGTACACACTGAACCAAAATTATGTGTTCAACAGTGAACCACTGGTTCACTGTGTACCTTGGCTGGTTCACTCTACAACACCACCAAATAAAACTTTTTTTTATAGTATGCCACGGAATAAAACAGCGGTTAGAAAAGTGGGAGCGCATTCAGAAGCTGTAATGAGAGATGCACTGGTCCTTATTTCGGAAGGAATGAGTATACGAAAGGCTGCACAAGAGAAAAATATACCGTACCCAACACTAAGGCGGTACGCTTTGAAAAAGAAAAATTCGCCCAACGATGAAATTCGATTGATTCCCAATTATGAAGTTATCCAGATATTTTCGGCACCCCAAGAAGTCATTCTCAAAAATTATTTAAAAAACTGTGCTTTGATGTTTTATGGACTAACTACGACCGACACACGCAAAGTCGCATATGACATGGCTGTGCTTAATAATATCAAAATACCAGAATCCTGGAAGAAGGAGCAGTTGGCTGGTAAGGAATGGCTGCGTGCCTTCAGAAAGAGGCATCAAGATCTTACATTACGAAAACCAAAGGCAACGAGTCTAGCACGAGCAACTTCTTTTAATAAAGAAAATGTCAAGAAATTTTTCGATAATCTTGAAAATGCACTTTCCAGGAACCCCGCTTTTGCTGACGGAACTAGAGTTTTTAATCTAGATGAGACCTCCACCACAACTGTACAGAAACCTCAAAAGGTAATTGCGCCTACTGGGAGAAAGTGTATTGGAAAGGTTACAAGTGGAGAACGAGGCACGCTAGTCACTACATGCTGTATTATAGGAGCCAGTGGTATCGCTTTACCCCCGGTCATTGTCTTTCCCAGAAAGAATTTTAAGGATTACATGATGAAAGGAGCACCACCTGGTTCACTAGGACTAGCAACCCCAAGTGGTTGGATGAATTCTGAATTATTTACGCACGTAATGAGACACTTTATTAAACATACTAACTCCTCTCAACAACATCCGTCTTTATTAATATTTGATAACCACGAGTCACATCTGTCCATCGAGGCTCTAAACTTGGCCAAGCAGTCCGGGGTTACCATACTTACGTTGCATCCACATACATCGGCAAAACTGCAGCCGCTTGATGTTGGAGTTTTAGCACCTTTCAAAACGTATTATAACAGTGCTGTTGATTCGTGGCTTTTGCGTAATCCTGGTAAGCCAATTACCATTTACGACTTAGCTGATTGTATCGGTATGGCGCACAGTCGCGCAATGACTCCTGCAAATATTATTAAGGCCTTTAAATGTTGTGGGATATTTCCATTTGATAGAAATATTTTTACTGACGCCGACTTTTTACCAAGTGAAGTAACAAATCGACCACGTCCTGATAATCTGGCCTCAGAAAATATTACGGTCCCTCCAGAAATCGATTCCCTTGATTCAGAAGTCTTTCAAGATAAAGATCTTACGGCATTCCAAGCACGGCGCAGTCTCCATCTGCCAGTCCGGTTCCAGGTTCATCTGAAATACTAGACCCAGTTAATGTTGCAGACATCCCAAACATACAGTCCTCACGTGCCAGCCCGCTTTTAGGTTCATCTAAAAGGCCAGACCCAGATGATGTTGCAGCTTTGCCAAGCATGCAGACTCAACATACCAGTCCAGGTCCATCCAAAAAAGTAAACAATTTTGTGCCCCCAGAAATATTCAGACCCGCTCTAAAAGCTGGCCCGAGAACTAACTTACGAAAAAATAGAAAAATGAGAAAAAGCATAATCGCCACGGACACTCCGGAATTTAATCAAATTAAAGAAGAAAGACAAGCAGTAAAACGTAAGAAAGAAATTAGCAAGAAGAAGATAGTAAAACGTCAAGTTTTTCAGGAAAGCAGGGAGCAGGACGAAACAGATCTGGAATCGAACATTAGTTTTTCCAGCCATTCCACCGATGGAGGGCTGTGGTACGAATCACCTACAGATGATGAAGATCCCTGTGTTCTTCTTACTCCTGGTAACTTTGAGCCATTGCCCAGAAGACCTGATATTAACGATTATGTGTTGGTGCAATTCGCGACAAAGAAGCAGATCGTTTATTATGTGGGAAAAATAATTGAACCACGCAACAATGCTTCGTGGGAATACCAAATTAGTTTTTTAAGAATTAAGTCTAAGAACAACGAACAATTTTCTTTGCCAACAGTTGAGGATAAGTCTTTTGTGCTAGAAGAAGATATAAAGTACATTCTTCCCCAGCCCGAGTTTCATAATGGCACCAAAAGACAAAATTCCTATGTTAAGTTCGAGGTTAATTTTAGCCTTCTAAATATGCGTTGAAGAACAAGAAGTTTTCGTTTCCTTCCGAATTTCAGTTACCAGTTTTTATTTAAATTAATTAGATTAGATAGTGCAGCTAATATTTTATTGTTTTAGTTTAAGTTCGGTGAATGAATCCTAAAAAATAATTTACTTTTTGTTCTTTTGTTATCAGCTTTACGTAGGTAGGTACCTTACTTATAAATGTTACCAGTTTTTGTTTTATTTTATTAGTCTTAATTCACTTCCAATACATCTTTATAACTGACAGTTTCCTGATTAATGTAACCTGTTTATGTTTAGTTTTGTTGGACTTAATTCAACCAAAAATTTTTTATGTCCTTATTATCGTTATACTTGATTTTCATTCCAATATAACGTAAATTAATAAATAATCTGAGTTTTTGAAAAACTATTAAACTTATTTTAGGCTAGAAAGCTATGGTTCACTGTGTACACAACGTTGGTTCACTGTGTAACAGCAGTGTCCCACAGTGAACCACTTGCACTACTTTTAAAAAAAGTAAATTCTGTCAAATCTAACTATTACTTTTTTAATTTTATTGCAGAAAAAGATAAAAAACTGTTTACCATATCGACTTAAAAATAGCGATTTACAAAAAAAAAATTTTTGAAAACATTATCTGGGTTTTAAAAAAATGTGGTTCACTGTTGAATAGGTGACCCTACCGAGAGGTTCAAAAGTTAGACGGGGGCGACGGAGTTTGTGCCTTCACTGTACAGGGGGTCTTAAATTCGAGGCTTATCATTGGGATCTCGGAAACTATAACAGATACAAAGTCTGTTAAATTAAGGCAAAATTGCGCAACTTCATGCCAATCAAAATGCCGCCTTAAAAGTTTTAAAATTCTGAATACTTCCTTAAGATATTCAAAAAAAACCAAATATCCGCGATTCCGTTTTTATTTTCCGTATTTGAAGCGATATGACAAAATAAATTCCACATACTTTTTCTGCTTTACAAGATAGCGTAACTAGATTTTTAATCCAACGTTTCGTTTCTATGCAAACATCATCAACTTTGTTTTTTTTAAATAGGCAAAAAAAATCCAATTTATGCTTAATTAACTTTAATTTAAATTCTAAATTCAATGACATAGCACACTTGATATATCCGACATTTCGAGCAGAAAATCCATCATCAGTGCTAGTTGCTGATGATGGCGATGGAACGAAACGTCCGATCAAATGCCTGATGACGCCATCTTGTAGAGAAGAATGAGAGAAATGACTATAAAAAAGTAAAATTTATTTTGGTCTGTTATAGTAATATTAGAAAAAAAATCATTTGTTAGAATTTATGTTTGAAATTGCCAGAACTTAATATGAGAATTTATTCAAAAAAAATAGATTAAAACAAACTTTAATTTTTGCTCTCCCTACATGATGACGCCATTAGATTTACAGTCCGACCCCGACGTTACTTTTTTAAGTTGTCCTAGTGTTGTTCTACAATAGCAATATTTGCATAGTGTCATATACTCGTTATCTATCATACTTAGCCATGGAATTGTCTTTTGTTTCAAAATGGCAGGAGTATTTTGACGTTATTCTTTATTTATTTGAGTCTTGATTATTTTCGATTTCTGTTATCAATAAAAATGCTTTTCGCGTGATTACATTTGTTATAGAAATGCCCACATTTCAAGTCAACGATATCTGCAGAAATAATACTGAATTGACACAAATTTAGCAGAGCATGGAGATCTTGAAAAACCAAGAAAGAAATACGGCAGGCGAATGGATCAGCAAAAAGAAGCGCGCATTTTAGATACTGTAACTTAATATAGCGTACTAAAAGGTAACTAATTATGTACTAATTTCTATATCATAGGTTGAAAATGCAGCTAGATCATCTCTAAGGGCAAATGAAGATGATTTGGAAATGCCACGCATGAGAATTTGGCGAACTTTTAGATCGCATGGGTACAAGCCATTTAAAATTCACGTGAGTCAATTTTTAAGACCTGATGATTTTGAAAGGCGTCTAGAATTTTGTCGTTGGATGCGGAATAAATTAGAAGAAGAGGGTGATTTGTTGAATAAAATAATTTAGATGGACCAGTGCATTTTTTCCACGTCCGGAGTATTTAACCGACAAAATGAACATTATTGGTCTGTGAATAATCCGCGACAAAATCAAGAAGTGAAAAAAAGGAAGGGAATCGTTTAGTGCATGGGTGGGAATGTGGCGTAATAAAATCATTGGCCCATTTTTTTTGGACGGTCACCTTACATCTCAAAAATATATAGTTTTGATAGAGCAAGAAATTATGGATGCCTTATCGAACGAACCGTTAGAAGTATTAAGAAATCTATGGTGGCAACAAGATGGTGCTCCTCCCCATAATGGAAGTGACAGAGATTCCCAATCTTTTATTTCCTGTTAAATGGATTGGGAATCAGGGGATTGTATGCTGGCCAGCAAGAAGCCCGGACTTAAACCCCTTAGATTACTATCTCTAGAGTTTTTTGCAAAATCGATTATCGGAATTTGCCCAAAAATATCGAAGAGCTGCATTATAATTTAGTGAGAGAAATAAGAGCTATACAAGCAAGAACTATTCAACGCGGAATTTACAAAATTAATCGATTAACCCAAACATATATTGAAGCAAACGGTTTTCAATTTGCATACTTGTTCTAATGTTTATACGTTTGCTACTTTCATGTATTTGTTAAACATTTAGTAATGTATTTGAATTCATTTTTTTTAACTTAAATTTGTAAAATTTTTTTAGTCCAAAAATTGTTTAGTTTTTAATGAAAATATATTCTCGAAGCTTTTACTGAAAAAACAAATATTTTTTTATACTTTTTTTTAAATAAATTCATTATAAAATCAAATTTCAAATTCTGACGTCTAGCAATTAATTGCCAGAACATACATTTTAACAAGTTATTTTTTTCTGATTCTTCTTTAAGTAAGAAGTAGATCAAAATAAATTCAACATTTTCGTGGCCATTTTGTTTTGTCTACAAGATGACGTCATCAGGATTTTGATCGGACGTTTCGTTCCATCGGCATCATCAGCAACTGATGATGGATTTTCGGCTCGAAATGTCAGATATATGTCAAGTGTGTTACGTCGTTGAATTTAGAATTTAAATTAAAGTTAATTAAGCATAAAATAGCATTTTTGCCTATTTAAAAAAACAAAGTGTATGTTGGTTGCAAAGATACCAAACGTCGGATTAAAAATCTAGCAGCGCCATCTTGTAAAGCAGAAAAAGTTACAATGAGAATGTGGAATTTATTTTGTCATATCACTTCAAATAGAGTTAGAAGAAAATAAAAACGCAATCGCAGATATTTGGTTTTCTTCGAATATCTTCGGAAGTATTCGGAATTTTCAAACTTTTAAGGTGGCATTTTGATTGGCATGAAATTGGACAACTTCGCCGTGATTTAACCGACTTTGTATCTCTTATAGTTTCCGACATCCCAATTCCCAATGATACGCCTTGAATTTGGAATACACTGTACATAAACGAATTCTAAACAACTTTTCTTTTTTGAGATCTTTAAAAATGAAATACCTTGAATTTTTTATAACTTTTTGATAATTGCAATAATTCATTGCTTTGCAGATTAAATTTCGAAAATATTATTTTTGAGGGTTCCTAGAAAATGAAGATTGACTTTTTTTTTCGTGTAAACATTTTTTTCCTATCGTCAAAGCAATCGGTGGACATACTATATAAGAACTAATCAACATACAATACTCCTGTAGTACGCCATCATTATACATAATAAATATTTTTTTATTTATTTACTTAAGTAAATTGTGAGAACTTCAAACTTCAACTGGCGCCAATACAGACAAGCCATTTATTTCCTTGAATTATTTACAGGAGAAGAACAAACCCGTGCCGGCACTTACGTCACTCAATTATGGACGACCGACCCTGACTCCTTACGACGAAGTTGAAACAGCTTTCAAGAGATCATGTGCCACGGTCGACTTTTACAGGAAACGAGGCGTCCTGGAAACCGAAGATAAAAAGGAAGCCCTCTGAGCCGCGGTACTTCAGCGCGCGTAAAATTCAATTTGAATAGACCGAATCGGGTTTACATTATTTTATTGTAAGGATATTTTACGTCTTATGTATATACAATTTTAATTTTGCAAAACCTGTGGGATAGATAACGAATGGTAACTGAACCTAAATAAATGCGAAATTGGTGGGGAAACCGTTATATATTTTATTTCTAAAATAGTAATATGAAAGGAAGTTTTTAACGTGTAGGATGTATATATATATATATATATATATATATATATATATATATATATATATATATATATATATATATATATATATATATATATATATATATATATATATATAGGGTGGGGTAAAAAAGCCAACATTTTAAAATTTTTAATACAATTTTTTATTTGCTAAAAATTTTCAATAAAAACGTGTCATATTCTTAGATATACAGGTTATAGAAAATCATATATAAAATGAATGAGGTTCAATTGTCTTTTTTACAAGATGACCGAAAAATGTTCGTACTACTTTTCAAGCTATATATGGAACATTTTCTTTCTTATAAAGTTCTTATTAAAACTTTTTATTGAACGTTTTCTGAGGTTTTTGCGCCCATATATTTCAAAGCTACTAAGAAGTTATAATTGTTTCCCAGGACAGCATATAATGAAAAACATATTATTGCAACAAGTTTATGATATGTGAGATACACGTACGATGTCACTAAATGTGCAATAAAATAAATATTAAATGATATACTGAAAAAATAAAATTGCAGTTTTGTTGCTATGCTTATTCTCAAAATATGAAAATATTGTTTGCGATCGTTTTTGAGAAAAGAGAGCTTTTACATCGCCCTGTACAATAAAAAAATTGAATCTCATCCCATTTTGATTGTCTTTTTATAATCTATACATCTGTGAATATATCTCAAAAATTATAATAAATTAAAAAATTATTGCAGATTTCAAAATGTGGACAATATTTTTGGCCCACCGTGTACATATATATATATATATATATATATATATATAAATATTTATATATATATATATATATATATATATATATATATATATATATATATATATATATATATATATATATATATATTTATATATATATATATATATATATATATATATATATATATATATTTATATATATTTATATATATATATATATATATATATATAAATAAATATATATATATATATATATATATATATATATATATAAATATATATATATATATATATATATATATATATATATATATATATATATATATATATATATATATATATATTAAATAACTACCAACTTTAGTACAATAATATAATGATACATACTTCAAGGAAGCTATATTTGTTTATATATAGTAGATTTCAAATCACTAAAAGTAGTGGAAAATTATCTAAAACTCATTTTTTAGAACACATACCTACCGATAAAAGTTGGTTTTTCCCAAAGAAGAGATAAAATTCGGATTTTAGTTAAATAATTTAGTCAGAACTGTACAGAAGGAGCTCTTTTCTTTTATTTTTGATTCGTTCGAAATTACTAAGATTGGTGGAGAATATATTATATCTACTTCGTAAAACACCGACACCTATTAAGGGTCAGTTCAAGTCTTATTTATTCACCATTACAAAGAGAAGAAGTCCAGGAGTTCATGGAATATTTCAGTTCGCTTGTAGGAGTTGCCTACTACGTAAGAAGTATCTTTGTTTTTGTCTTTACCTGTTTAATGAATTTTAAATTTGGGCAACGGTCTACGACTGGTCCTAAATTTGAGCCGTTTCTAAAGTTTGAGCTCGCTAATATAACTGAAAACGGATTATAAAGTCTTAATATTCTAAAAACACTTTGGCTACCTTTCTTTAAAACATTATTATGAGCATGTAAAAGAACAGTGGTCTCAAATATAAAAAAAAGACTATGTCCTTTTCAAAAAAAAGACTGTCTTTAAAAAAAACAACTCTTGGCTTCAAGTATGTTAGTTTCAAGTAGTTCAAGATTCAATATGCGACGAAAAATGTATGAGTGGTTCGGTGGGTGTTATTTTACCCATACGACAGATTTTTTTTTTAAACCAAAACACCTAATTTTACAAATAATCGTTTAGATGAGTTTTTGGCTAGTCTTATTAGTTTTTTAGTTTTGTATTTAAATACGTGTTCTATCAAACAGGATGTATTGTGACGTCAAAACTGGAAAATAATAAAATTTTCTCCTGTCTGTGGCTACACGCCACTGTTGACTTTATTCTTTCATAATATTATTTGGAGTTGTTGAGGCAATTTATGGTAAAGTTCTTGAAATGTGCTGCTTTTGCTAATATCATTAATATTCATGTGATTCAAGTGTAACTAGTTTCGTGATGATAATATCAATTTTGTTCGCACGTCGCAAAGCCAAGTTTACAATCGATAAATGAAAAGATAAAAACTTCAGTAATAATTAATGGAAAAGAAAAGTTGCATCATTAGGAACTTACCTAGGAAGACATAGTCTACCAAGCGGAAAATAGTAGACGAAAATTAATTTTCAATAGTTGCTTTATTGTAAGGTGAAGGTGAATTTGAGCCCTATATTTCAATAAAATTATAAGTATCAGGTGAGCGATAATGATCAATACCCAATAAGCTAGTTAACAGATAAAATATTTACTTTTATTTAAAAATCCAGTGGTCAGTGGCGTGCATCTCTCATTGATAAGAAACTATAAGTGTTTCAAGATAACACGATCGAACATGTACAGTGACTCTGTCTATATTTTCAAAGGGCACTACAATTTTTATTAAAAAAAATTATAATAGTGTTAATTAAATTAATAAAAAAATCGGTAAATTTCTTTACCTGTATTTTCCCCGTTATGATTTATTTCCATTTGTTAGGAATAGTGAAGTGTGACCCAAACTAGTTCATTACAGGGCATCCGAATTTCGGTGGTTTTCGGGGTATCTCCCTTATTACTGAAGATAGAGAGATGCAGTTTTCGCAACACTATGCTACTTTTTTGCGAAACCAAAGAAGCCACAAACAAATTTTTCCTAGCCCTCTTCGTTTTTGAGATACAGGGTAAAATTGAAAATTTTGTCTTTCATCGCAATTTGAGTACCCCTCGTATCTCGATGGCCTGGCAACTTACCGAAACGGTGAAAACTAACATCAATAGGGTTTTTTGCGTAGAATCCAGTGGCGTAGTCAGTGTTTGGTTAGATACTATCGTTTTCGAGGTATAGACTAAAGTTGGGTTTTTTAAATAGGATACCCTGTATATTTTTTATATTTTGATTCGCTTATTTTTAGCTTCTTAAAAATATATAAAATACTTGATATTTATTTCTTCAATCCGGTACCGAGAATAAAGTCAATTTAAAGAAATTTTAATCTGTTTTTCTAGTAGGCCATGAAAATTGTGTGTTCTAAATCTGAATTATCTGTACCAAAGTTTGTTATAATATCATAATTAAACAATAAATCAATAAACAAAGATACATACCTACTATTTAGTATTTACCCTGGACAACACAACTAACACAAATACTTAGGAAATCTAATCAAAAAAATATATACTTATTATACACTAAAAATGTTTTATTTACAACAAATGACGTTGGATTTAATACTTTTCTAATGTTGACAATTAT
>JAUTXW010002705.1:0-49506 GCA_030620095.1 Kuschelorhynchus macadamiae | reverse complement strand
CTGTGCATGCCTTCATTGCGTCTTGCTACGTAGCCAATCCATCGTCTCGGAAAGGTTTCATTTAAGTATCTCCTTGACATGGCTCTTTAAAATGGGGTGGTGCCCCATCCTGTTGATACCATAACAGTTCATTGGGAAGATCCGTTTTACATTAGGATGTAGGGTAGCTAATGCTGGTATAAGATTCTCTTCCAAAAATTGAAGATACATTTGCCCCGTTAGTGAGGAATCAAAGAAATATGGACCTATAACTTTATTGCCTACAATACCTGCCCATACATTAACACTTTGACGATACTGTGTATGACTTTCCCTGTACCAGTTAGGATTTTATTGTGCCCAGTGTCTAAAATTTTGTTTATTTACTTCTCTATTGAGACAAAATGTTGCCTCATCTGTGAAACAAATTCTTTTGACAAATAATGGATCATGATTACACATGTTGGTCATAATTTCGCAAAACTCGTTTCTGCGATCTGATTCATCATTTATTAATTCTTGAACGAATTTCACTTTATAGGGATAAGAATTTTTTTTTTTCAAAAATTTGGAAATTGTTGTTTGATGTATATCATTATTATAGGCTGCGTCAGTAGTTGAGAAATGTGGATTATCTTGAAAAGTAAAGAGAACGTCTAGTTTCTTTTCATCTGAGATCCTAGGGCGACCTTTTCCAAAGCGGTCCGTAACACTACCAGTATCGGTCCATTTCCTTTCTATTTTGCTCACTGCAGACTGAGTAATAGGTTACCTATGAGAATATCTGTTGTTAAACAGCTGACAAACTTCTTTTTGTGTCCTAGTCTTATCACCAGTACCAAGCATTATTAGAATTTCAATTCTTTCTTTCTCTGTTAAACGCATAGTCAATATTTGAAATCAAAATAGCAGATCGTAAATAAATTATATGACTTGTCAACACAGTGACAGTGACAAAGTAATTTTTCTTTGGGATTACGCGACAGACAAATGTCCGATAGGTTATTAAATACACAGGTTTTATTTAGATAAGAATATTTCGATAACTGTTGATTTTCAGTATAGGTTATGTTATACCAAAAATGTCTAGAATTTCATAGAGAATTCAAATCAGCAGAAAAAAATAAGGCGTTGTATTGAAAAAATCAAAGATGACACTTGTACAACTTTTGTGAGTGACCCTGTATAGTTTAAAATAATTTCTAAACATGCGTAAAAATAAATCTAAATCGACGGGTTCGAGCGTTTTTCTATTACCTTTTTAATTTCCAAGATAATGAATTTATTCCTTAATTTATCGTAACCCTGTATAATTGTCTATAAGGATCCACAATTCGTCAGCTCTAGTGACAAATCTTTCACTATTTAGGTTACGGTTTATTATTTTTTTGAGCTTTTTCGAAGTTTAGTCAAACTCTGTTTCATTTTGCAAAACCCCTACGGTTCTTCGAGTAATCCTAAGATTTCGCGGACTATGCGTAAAAGTTTTTTTCACTATACGTTTCATTTGGTCTGGCAGAGTAATCTCTTTTGTAACTGTCCAGATTTGTCCAGTAAATTTTATAACCCAAAATTTAATTTTTGTATTATCACTTTCCTCGTAAAAGGGAAGTATTGTCAAGGGCGAATCCCGGGGAGTTGCTTGGGGGAGGGGGGTGATGTGAGACGACGCTCCGGGGGTTTGCACTTGGCATGTCAATTTTTTTTAAAAGTTTGATAGTCCTCTTTTTAGCTTCAACTTTAGTTGGTTTAAATTAATCAACATATAGATTAAAGATATAAAATTTCTGAAAAAGTTTTTTAATAACTGCACATATGGCCGCGGGACGGGAACTTTACCAACTTAAACACAATTCAGATTAGTACAATAGACCCCTGGTACTGATTTATAAATAGATTCTTAAAATGCGTACCTCGTTTTGCCTTGTTAATTGGGAAAAAAATATGAATTAGTCTCAATCAATTATTTCACAACCACTAATCCACCATCACTCGACTAACCAATATAAGCTAAAGAATAAACTAAGCTAATAATAAAATAACTTACGAGATTCGTTTCTTATGTATGCAACAACGTTATTAGAGTAGAACAACCGAGTTGGCGTGGCTCGTGGATGACACAAGCATCAAGCAAGCTGTAGCCGATGCGAAATTACACATAGAGATGGTAACGGCATATCGATATTTATTTTATCTCGATAAGTATAAAAAAATAACCACCGGGCGCTGAAAAGCCAGCTGAAGAATTTTATTGATACGAATTTTTTCTTGTCCTTGGGGGGGGGGGGGGGGGGGGTTAAGCACCCCCTTTAATTTTTGTAATCGTGAAAAAATCCGATGCCGAAAAACATGTTTTCTCAATTCCGTCTGTCTGTCTGTTCGCTGCATAGCTAAAAAACTACTTACCCTATTGACTTCAACTTTTGAACAAAAATTAGGGGTTATATGGGGATGACCTTGTAACATTTGGTAAAAATCTAATAGGCGAAACAAAATGGCGGCCTAGTGAAATATTAAAAAAATATTATTAAAGAACGTCATATCCAATTTATCTCAAATTTTGCACAAAAATCAAGTATTATGTTTGAATTAACTGGTAAAATTTTGGTACGAATCCAAGATCCAAAATGGCGACTTAACAAAATATTTAAAATTTTAGCCTGGAAAAACTACTTAATGGATTAATTTCAAATTGTGTGCCGTAACTAATTCAAGATGGCGGAACAAAATGGCGGCCAAATAAATCGTTTAAAATCGTGAAAAGAATCGATCTGTTAGTATATCAGTTCGGCGGTAATATTTTGGTAAAAATCCAATATGTTGGAACAAGATGGCGTCCTAGTGAAACGTTGCAAAGATTATTACTAAAAAACTAGTTATACAATTTACTTAAAATTTTGCACAAAAATGAAGTGTTACATAGGTATGAACTGCTAAAATATTGGTAGAAATTCAATATGATGGAACAAAATTGCGCCCAATAAAAAGGTTTGAAAAGACAGTATATATATGTTTTACTAAATGACTATGGACTGAACTAAATTGGGTCAGTATTCAGAAGTTCCGGGTAAAGGAAATTTACCGATTTTTTTTATAATAAATTTGTTTTTCAATAAATGGTGAAAATTTTACAATAGTGTTTGTTTTTATCGTCTCTTTTTACCTCTCTCACTGTAATCGTGACAAAATCACCCTCCGAAATGTTTTCACATCTTTACGTTTTAGGGTCTCCGGATTCCGAAAAACATGTTCTTCCATTTCTGTCAGTTTGTTGTTTTGTGGATCAGTTATTCGACTGGTACGCGTCAGCGCTCAAAAACTATTTATCCGATTGACTGACATTTCGTTATTAATAAACTTCTTATCGAATAGATCTCAAATTTCTCACAAAATTTAAGTGTGATATACGGTTAAACTGGTAAATCTTTAGTGGGATTCCCATATTCTTTTTTATAGAATAATAATTTTTATAAACTATGTAAATAAAGATATGAAACATAACACAGGGTAACAAAATGAAAACAAAAATTTGGTGCCGGAAATCTAACATCTGATTTTAGATGTTTTCAATGTGCTGATTCCAAAAATGCCACCAGATTTTTTCTATCAGCTCTAGTTTTTGAGATATAGGTTACAGGTTAAATGATATTTTTTTCTGATAAAGGACAACAAATAAAGAGATAAATATGTACTTAATCGTCAAAATAGAAATTTCCCAGAATCTAATTAACCAAATGGATACCTGGAATTGTCCCTGACCCAATATTCCTATACTAGGAACTACTCAATACACTGCTCTTAATTACTTTTATACCTGTAATTGCCTATGACCCGATCCTTCTATACCTGCTTGGCTGTACTCGATTTAGTATATTACTGAGTTTTTTTGTTATGTGTGTGGTGAATACACTTTGAAAGAGAGCAGAAAAACGATTTCTGACTTTGTGAAAAGAGCTTATCTTCCTATTTTGGCGTTCATTTAGGAGATCAAGATAAATCTTGGGCCCCACATTTCATATGTAAAACATGTGTTGAACATTTGCGACAGTGGACAACTGAAAAGAGGAAGTGCCTAAAGTTTGGTGTACCAATGGTTTGGAGAGAACCGCGAAACCATCATGACGACTGCTATTTTTGTCTCGTTAATATTAAAGGCATAAATATAAACCATAGACACAAATGGACATACCCTGATCTAGATTCTGCAACAAGGCCTGTAGGGCATTCGGAAGAATGAACCGTTCCATCATTCTACCCGAACTGACAGAAGATTATACAGAAACATCAACGTCTGAAGAAGTTCAAAGAATACAATCAGAAGACGACAGCGAATTTGAAGCAGATTTAGCAACTCCGCAGTGTTTCAATCAAGAAGAACTAAACGATCTTATAAGAGAACTGAATCTCTCAAAGGAATCCGCTGAATTACTTGCATCCAGATTAAAAGAAAAAAATCTACTTTGTCCAGGTACTAATATTACATTTTATCGTAAAAGAGGTAAGGATCTGCTGCCTTTTTTCGCTCAGGAAAATGACTTGGTATTCTGTAACAATATAAAAGGGCTCTTAGAAAAAATGGGTTTGCCTGAATACACTCAATTCTATTACCATGAAGGAAGAATATGCAACAATTGCATTAGTTTTGAGAAAAATTAAATACGAAGAACATCAGTGGGCAATTTGTATTGATTTAAAAATGGTTAACTTCCTCCTTGGACAGCAGAGTGGTTATACAAAATATCCTTGTTTTTTGTGCCTTTAGGATAGCAGAGCTAAAAATGAGCACTGCGTTAACAAAAATTGGCCTTCAAGAGATGTCATGATTCAAGGAAAACAAAACGTGATCAATGAACCTTTGGTTTCAAGAGAAAAAATCTTATTTCCGCCCTTGCATATCTAGCTAGGCCTAATGAAGCAATTTGTGAAGGCTTTAAATCGAGATGGAAATTGTTCTGGGTATTTGTCACGTAAATTTCCTGGCGTTAGCACGGAAAAACTAAAATCTGGTATATTTGATGGTCCTCAAATAAGGCAACTTGTTAAAGATCCACAATTCACCACAACAAAGAACTAGACTGAATCTAACGCTTAGTGCAGCTAGCAGAGAATTACGTAGAATTAGAACTATGCTTTCAAATATTAATATTCTCGGCTGTAACATGAGAATAAAAGTTGCTGCCACAGCCACCTAGATCGTTTTCCAGAAAACTTAGATGATTGTAGTGAAGAACAGTTGTATTCCATCAGGATATTAAAACTATGGAAGATCGTTATCAAGGACGATGGGATAGCCACATGATGGCGGACTACTGCTGGAGCCTTCAGCGAGACTGCCCTAGTAAACTCCATTCTAGAAAGTCGTATAAAAAAAAATTTTTATGTGATTAGTGACTAATGTAATTATGTAAATTAAGTTTTTGCAATAAATACTTAAATCCATGTATCTTTGTTTTTTTTAACTGGCAATAGTAATATTATATATTATAACAGTTATAAATAACGTAAAATATATATACATTTTTTTTTAAACTAGATCTGATAGACAAAATCTGAGAACTTTTTTACATTCCGCATCCAAAAATTACCCAGTATGTTGGTCTGTGTAATATATAAATTAAAAACTAAAAAAAATATGAAATATTAGGTATACTATTACCAGGTTTGATAACTTTATCTTTAAAGACATCCGAGAAATTTGACAAAAACTCTTTTGTAACAGGCAATATGCTAGAGAGAAACGGAAAACATTCTTCTACATAGTGGAGTCAATGGGAATGAATACCTTGCTTCTTATGGCCGGGTTTTTCTCAAATTTCTCGGGTATCTTTAGAGATAAAGATGTTAAACCAAGTATATATATAAACAGCAAGAAGAGACCAATTTGATTGACGTATAAAATATACAGGGTGTTATATTTAGAAAATCAAAGTTAATGTTGATTTCAGAAAAACTAGACCCCTCTTTATATCTGTAAACAGCACTAAAAAATCCTATAATTTGTAATTACAATCCTTTTGTAACTAACGTTTTTTGATATCTAAAAAATATGAAATATAATGAGGTGATGCATTTTTAAACAAAAACTCTGTACGTATTGGATTTCCGCACGTATTCTGTTCTGGGTAAAGGCGAATATATCGATTTTTTGTCTAATTGACTGTTGATGTTCCCAAGAGATGTAATAAAACCTAGCTAACCCAGCATTTAACTAGACATAAGGAGATTAGTCTTCCCATGGCCCAAATGTTTCTTTGTATTTTTTTTGGCTAAGCAGCACCACACAAAGTTCGTGATAAAGAGAAAGTTTCATTACAAGAAAGTTTCTGTTCAAAGGGTTTTTTAACTATTTTTGTACCAAAATTCCAAAGTTACAATAAAACTCTAGTTTTATTACGAAAAATAAAATATATTAAGGTATTGCTAAATAAATATATGTATATATAAACTAACTTATATGTGTGGGGCGATTTGTTACGACCAATTTACCGATTTTTTGAATTTATTTTCCTTTATATTCATTTTGTATATAGTTTCTATGATTTTTGGCTACATTTCTTCTAAATAGTTATTTTGCTCATGCGCAAACAAGAATTTATAACAGTATTTCTTTATTTACGTCTAATTAATCTAATTTTCATTGAGATAGAAACAAATATATGCCTTTTACCTCCACAACTTTTTTAACTGGATCTAATACACATACATACCGACGTACATATGAACATTCATTTAATTACGATACCTACTTAAATAAAACCAGTATACCATTTTACTAAGGGGTGAATATGTTAAAACGACTTTCATTTTATTAAAAACCAGTATAACATTTTACGAGGGAAGGAAATTGTTTTTCATTAACTTATACTCAAAGAAGAACATTTAAAAGCTTTAATGATTGGTAACTAACATCATAGTTTTAGGTATGTTTAGTTTATTTTAGATAAGCCGAAATCCGAGTAAGTAACGGTAAGAGTATATTATTAGCGGTCCTTCAAACAGATCCTCATCAAAACACATAGTTCTGCAGAAAGCAGGTCTTTTTTCTGTCCTCTTTTCAGGGTTTGTTGAATACTTAAAAGCTCCGTATGTACGACCTAACTTTAACTATTCCAGAAATAGTACATTGTATTGAAACGTATAATATCATCGTAATTTCCAATTCCAAAGTTAAAAACAAACAAGGATTGCCTAACAATCAATAAGATGTCAGCACCTTCCCAGACAAGCTCTCGCTGCTCAGTTTAGTTCAGAAGATTTAAGTTATTTTTTTCCCATGAATATGCGTTTCGGGTGTATCCCAATTTAAGAACAGCAAGTAGAATCTATTAATATCTGGGGAATGCATAAGAAGAATCTCCGAATTTACCACAACGTTTAACTAGAGTCTCAGTACTCTCAGTGTACTGAAGCAGAACTGATCATCGGTCTTCCTATTGGTTAAGGTATCTGTCATTCTGCGTAGTATAAAGATGTTTCGTTTAGATTCTGCTCATGCAATGGAATGGATACGTGTTGGAATCCCGGTTCAAGAAAAGATTTTTTTTAAACTTATATAATTTTTCAGTTAGTTGGTTAGGCCATTTTCTCCAATCAATTATGTTTTAATATATTTTTATGTGCTGACAGATTTTTTTTAACGATTGAATGAAATAAATACGATTTGTATTTACCAAAAATAATTTAAACATTAAACATTCTGCTTATAGCGAGCAGTTGTTGCAAAGTTCCTGAAGTAGTGATTTGTTGGGCCTTTCATAAGCGCTAGTAAAGTTAAGGGCAGTAAGTGCAAAAGACCAACAAAATTGATAAAAAACTGAGGAAGCTTTTAATGTTATATAATCTGTTAACAAATTAGTTTTTCTGCTTTTTATATCACGAGAGAAACGACAGGAGACGAGACGAGACGAGAAAGTATTTTAAAACTCTTCCGCCTCGTATCGGCGAGAGGTGTGTCATTAGACGAGAGGAGAGAAGGCCTTCTCTCGTCTCACCTTGTCTCGCGACATCACTAGAAAAAGTGCAAATAAAAATAAGAATTTTGAGTTCTTCTAACTTAGAGTGTGTAGAATTCACACCAATTAAACACTTGCCATTCCTTAAAAAAATTATAACCAAATATGCATTCGCACGGGCATCATTCAACATGTTTTTTAAAATTTCGCAATGTTAAATGAAAATCTATAATTCGTATTGTTTACGGTCCTTCTGTATACATTTTAGGTTTTACCGGTTCTGTTTAAAAAAATAGAAATATCGAAATATTTTATCTTCCGGGAAAACTGCAATGTTTTTTCTATTTTTTCGAAATGAACAAGCCGTTTTGCTACACGTTCTGGATGCACCACAGAATTCTGATATATTCTGAATGTCTTTAAGCTAGTTCATTGGCGATATGTTTATTAGAGGTGCACACAGATGGTCTAATTCCGGTATATGACGTTGATAAAAAATGTTTCTGAATGAAAATATATATTGTTTTGTGATAGAATGCGGTCGGACATAGTTGGGGTCTAAAACCATTGACTGAGGAAATTACAGAATCACATTAATTTGCATTTTGCGTTATATATTCGAAAATTATATTTAAAATAATTATAAATATTTCTTTCAGTTTCCAGATTGATGGGCACCAGTGCCGCTTCTGCTAATATGGGCCACGGTTTAAACGCCGCCGGGATGCCGGGTCTAGGACCCTGCGCTGGCGTCGCCGACACCAAGCCGATGCAGTTCCCGTTGGCGCAACGTCGCAAGAGGCGGGTCCTCTTCACGCAAGCCCAGGTAAGAGGTGATCGGCCCCTTTTTATGACTCCCACGTGTAGCCCCCCCACCCCTCGTTGCCTAGGAACGACAGTAATGGTCACGTAACAAATGAAAGTTTGCCGGATGCCGACGGTAAACGTCGATCGCGGGTGCCGGACATCGCGACGTAATCATATGTTTTTATAATTTCGGGTATTTTTTTCACAAATTTCTATTTCTAGCTTCTTTTTAGATCGGTTTGGCTTGTTCCGATTTTGACACTGATTTACTGAGATATGTTCGGAATATTTAACAGTTTAAAAAATACTTTCACCTAAATTTTGTGATCAATATTAATTCTTTAGATACGTATTGGATTGATGTTTAATACTGTAAAAGTAAGTTTATCGCTAAACATTTCAACTTGAAACCGGTAAATTTACCTTTACCCATACAAAATTGTACTATGTACATATAACATCGTCTATATTTGGACATAATTATTTGGTAATAACTTTTCACAAAGCCTATAAAGTATAATTTATTTATTTTTTTTTTAGTTCTTAATTTATTCATTATTATTAATGTTTATTTTTCAACTTTATTTACATAGTTTATTAAAAATAATTTATCATTTTTTATTTTGCTATATAAATAGATGGTTTTACTCCAGGAAAAGGAAGTTTACTGAATACTGGAACATTTTATTAGGCCGCCAATTTGTTTTACTGAATAAGATATGCACAAAAATTTTACCGATATATTCCGAGGGGTGGATAACTTCAAAAAAATTAAACACGGACTTTGTGAATTATAAGTGACTTTTTGACTTAATTATAAGTCTTTTAAGCGACTTACTTATGTGAACGAATTATAAGTTTTTTTAGTGAGTTATAAATGAATTATATTAGTCTTGTATGTGAATCTGAAATCTTTAAGAGGATTTTTAAGCGATTGTAAAGTCTTTAATATAATTTGGAATGACCTTGAAACCTTTTCGTGGACTTCAAGTGAATTTTATAGTCATCTAGAAGATTTTAGGGGATTTTGTAGCATCGTTTACTTATATATGTGTGTGCCTCATGACAACATACTAGACGTTTCTAAAGAACGATTTATTTTGTAATGTAGATGCGAGATAAGAGAGGATTTTTCCAAACTTGCCCCTAGGGGGTGAAAAGAGGTAGAATGTGATTCTACTAATGTTAATATCTTTTCAACTGAGTTTTTAAAACAATTCATACGACAGTACCTTTAAAAATAATTATCTAAAAATCGATTTCTAGATTTTTTGAAATTCCACCCTCAAGAGGGTTGAAATAAGGTGAATGTTATTGTTCTATTTGTTTCCTTGTCATTGGCTCTCAAAAACATTTCTCCAAAAACTGTTTTTTTTTGGATTTTTTAAATTCCACCTTTAAGTGGGTGAAATGGGATGAATTGTGTTTTTCCCTTTTCTACAATATCACTTCAACTAAATGAGTTTTGGAAACACTACTTTCGTCAACAGCTTTGAGGTAAAAATGAGGTTTTGAGGTAAAATGAGGTTAAAAGGGTAAAATTTGTTGATACTTTTTTACAATTTCTCTTCAATTAAATATATTTTCAATTCTTTCGTCAATACATTTTAAAAATCTAAAAACCAATTTCTGCCTTTTTTTTGAAATGCCACCGGACCATGCCAAGGGGATGCAAAGAGTGAATTGTGTTTTTAATTTTTTTACAATATCTCTAGCTAAATAAGTTTTTAAAAACAATTATTTTGTCAATGGCTTTCAAAAATAATAAGTTCCACTCTTCAGGAGGTGAGATATGTCTTTACTTTTTTTACAATATCTCTGTCACTAAATGAGATTTTAAAAACAAGTCTTTCTCGCCAATAGCTTCTAAAAATAAAATTAAAATGTTTCTGGAACTTGAAATTCCACCCTTAAAGTAGTGAAAAGGGGTAAGTTGTGTTTTTACTTTTTTAACAATATCTTTTCATCTAAATGAGTTTTTAAAACCAATTCTTTCATCAAGTTTTAGAAAATATTTATCTAAAAACCGAGTTCCGTATTTTCCGAAATCCCACGCCCTTAAAGGGTTGAAATGTGTTTTTAAGTTTTTTACAATATCTTATCAACTAAATGATATTTTTTAGACCATTCTTTCATCAACAATTTTAATGGACTTTAGGGGACTTTTAAGTCTTTTGGGTGAGTTTTAAGTCTTTTGAGGAGTTTTAACTGACTTTTGAGTCTTTAGCCGGCTTATAGGGAGTTTAAGTAATTTTTCTAAAGAATTTGGGTAGCTCGGGCTTACGGGAGTTATCTGCCCCTTGATCTATCCCTTGATTTTTGTGGGAAATTTCAAGTCAACTGGATACATAGTGTTTCGGTTCTGTATTTTTAAACATTTCATCACTTTATTTTTGTGCAAAATGTGAAGTCCATTCGATTAGTAGTTTTTTTCGCCATATTGCATTTTTGCCAAAATGTTACCATTCCATCCCCATATGACCTTTAATTTTTGAACAAAATTTAAATTAATTGGATAAGTAGTTTTTGAGGTATGCGGCGCATAGACAGAACGACTGAATGACAGATAGTGATCGTAATTCCTCCTACGAGGGAAGTTAAGACCTGATATTTAAATTTTTTCTTAAAA
The DNA here is from genome assembly GCA_030620095.1 of Kuschelorhynchus macadamiae. NCBI lineage: Eukaryota > Metazoa > Arthropoda > Insecta > Coleoptera > Curculionidae > Kuschelorhynchus > Kuschelorhynchus macadamiae. The sequence continues at coordinate 38,139 of JAUTXW010002705.1, read as the reverse complement.
AACTTAGGGTATTCTATTCAGCTCAGCTGGCACTATTTCAGAACTGATTTCGCAAACTAGAATCCTTAAAATTAAATATACACGGTGGAGACGTCCGTTAGTCTCTGAAAGTACATTTTAACAAATAAATGAAAATACAAGTTTTACTTTCTTAACTGTCACTTACTTTATTTTTGCACTAGGCGTGACTGCAGTTTCGTACTACTAGTGCGTTTGAAAATAGACTAGCAGTACGAAACTGCAGTTACGCCTAGTGCAAAATAAAATAAGTGACAGTTAACAAAGTAAAACTTGTGTTTTCATTTATTTGTTAAAATTTAACTAAAAAAATCAATGCATTTTAGGGCAAACAATAAAAATACCTTAAAGGCAAACCATAATCTTGTTGAACTTTTTTATTTTCTTAAAGCTTGTATCGGCGTCTTGTGTCGTTAATGAACCCACGCATTGTTAGTTTGTTTTTAATTTTATATGATAACCTAGGCATACAGAGAACAGTAAAAACTAGCAACATTTCACACTTTTTCCCATAAAAAAATCTAAAAGTTAGTAAATTTCAAGACTTTTCATATAAAGTTATGTGCAGTGTTGCCAAACTGAACTGATTTTTTGAAATTATTTATCAGATTTGTTTTTGTTTTTTTTTGAGGTGTGATTTTATAGCTTTAATGATGGTTTTATTGACGAACCTGGGCTAACCTAAAGTTAAAGGGACAGATCCACCTTGTATGTATAGGTTTTGTAAAAAAAAACTACTTTTTTTACACATTCGACGATATTCATGATTTTTTTTGTACATAGGGAGATTTTTTGTTTATAGGGGCTTTAACGATGATGCCTATGGCATCTAACCTCGTGTTGACCCGCTATCAATCCACCTAGTGTCTCTGCTCACCTATGTAAAAAGAAGAAATACATTGGATTTAGGATGTTCATGAATTTTGAGGATGAATAGCTCAAAAATGAATCGTGACCGAGAAAAATTGACTTCGGATTCGTTATCGGGAATCCAAAATCCCTTTATATACAAAAAACAATTAAAATCGGCGATAGTGCGAAAAAGTAAATAATTACAAAAAAAATCCTTATTTTAATATACAAATTTTGATGGCACGCTACCGCGCGCTTTCTTTACAACACACCTAACAAATCCTAACCTGACCTAATCCGCATTTATATTAATTAGATATAAGTTTTGTTAAAGAAAAGTTATCCTGTCTGTAGCACACTTCATATATTATAACATTTTCCTAATAAATTGCTATTCTACTGCAACATGGCAACATTGTCCGGTTATGTCGCATGCATTTGACATTTGACTTGGTCACTTACCTGCAATCTGCGTGCATTTCAACAGCTGATATTTCTTCAAGACACCCTCTAAATTCATGCTACAAATCGTCGTTCCAGGCGATGAATGCTTTCACTAGAGACTCCACGCCTCGACTCACACTCAGTGAATGAACCTCCTTCAGACGACAGATCACACAATACCAGCACACATCTAAAGGAACCTACACGAAATGAACTACAAAAGTTATTTGTTTTATTACTACAAAAAGCAACACTTTTCGGGCCGAATAAAATAATGTTGCCGAACGACGCGTAGCTCTAAATAGGATCTTTTATAAACCAAATAGTATACTATATCTATTTAAACCTGTATAGCTCTAAATAGCGATGGCGCAAGTTAACACACAAACTGACGAGGAATGTCACGTTCATATCATTTCGTTGCGTAGCAACCAAATGCACGGCCACCTTATTATATCAGATACTCCTTCATTTTTATAAATTTTAAAAGCGACACGGAGCGATTCGTAAAGTGTGGAACACAATGGAAATACGTCATTTGTTTCCGGCTATTTACGTCAAACTTTATCACTGTGTATTTTTCGGTGTTTTGTTGGATAGTTTTTTGAAATATATACAGCTTATAAACGGTTATATTTAGTTTTGTATTAATATGTGTCGAATTTCTGTTGAGACATTATGTTTTAAAAACTCTTCGCGACACAGAATTATAAAAAACTGCTTTAGTCTATGAAATAGTATGAACAAACTTTCAGGCTTCAAACATAACTCTCCTATTATTTAAATATTTAAAATTAATCAGTTATGATTGAGTTGCTCAAAAAAAATCTCTTTTAGGTTTATGAACTGGAAAGGAGGTTTAAACAACAAAAGTACCTGTCAGCTCCTGAAAGGGAACATCTAGCATCATTAATACATCTAACTCCTACACAAGTAAGTTGTATTTATAATATATTATTTTAGGACTAATAAATATGGAAGGGATTGAAACCGGAAAAAGAAGCCTGGGAAAAATTTCTTTTTATTATTTTATTTTCAAAAATGTGGCAGTAGGTTTATAAGAATTTTATCTCAACACTTTGTAATTGGCTTTTGTTTTCATTTAGTTAAAAGTAACTACTAAATCTGATTTGAGTGTTTACCGTAGAATCTTTGTTGTATTGTGGTTTAAAGCCATCAACTGAATCATCCTTCTAGTTGTTTACAGCCTTTATGGAGTACGCTGTAATATAATGTATTTTTTAAATGAACATGTAAATAGTTAAAATGTGCGATATTGGTCGGATGTAAACCCACATATTTTTCGGGAGGAACTCCTCAAAAAATAAATGTGTCGGCAGGAATATTGGAAATATTCGCTGAAAATCGAGAGAGAAACTGGTTCAGCCTGACATTTCCAAAGTAGTGGTTTGGCCGACGTGGTCCACTGGAATCGCTTGCTCGGTCTCCCGACTTAACTCCCCTCGATTTTTTCTTGTGGTGTTATATAAATTTGAAGATTTACGTTACACAAATCGAAACAGTGCAGGAATTTAGAGACAGAATTATAGAAGTCTGTATTAAAATAACCCGGAAATATTACAAAAAGTATGAACTGAGTTTCAAACCAGTATGTGTATTATTATCAAGAATTATAGGGACATCATTGTGAAAACTTGATGAGATAAACGTTAGTTAGAATAGGGTTATTTTAAGCATAACTTAAGATAACCATTGTTTAAGGTTTAGTTTTTTTTTCTTTGCGTTTATCATTTCTCAGCAATCGCTGAACCGATTTTAAAAGACGAAACAGCGTTGGGTAGAGGTTCAAAATACCTTTGATATGAGTGCCCAGTCGCCATATTGTAAATATTCATTTTTACGTTAAAAAGTAGCAAATATAATGCTAAAAGTCGGGTATAAATTTCAAGAAAATATTTTTTGCCGTTCAGAATGTTAAAAAGTGGGAGAACTATTTACGCCTGCCCTGTATAACATACAGCATGGCTACTACCGAAAAGGTCGCATCTCTATTTATGACTCTCCTCGTATATTTTGGGAAAAACGCTCGGACACGTCAGTTTTGACTTCTAGGGGGACATCTTTTTTACTGTAGCTGTATAATACATATCCTGTCCATGAGGCCAAACAACAAAAGTATCATCTACATGTCTGAACCAGTGTTTTGGTTTTAGTGGAACGGATGTTAGAGCAAAATCCTCAGATAAAGATATTCGCTACCACAGGTGATAGAGGAGATACCATAGCTGTCCCTGAAGTTTGTTCATAAAAAGTTCCTTAAAAATTGAAATAATAAAATAATTGAGGCGTTGATAGGAACATTTGTGTTTAGTGAGTCAACATCGAAACTGACCAAAATATCTTCAGAATCTAACTGGATTGCGTTAAGTTTTTCTACGAAATGTGCAGAATTTTTTATAAAAGAATCTGTTTTTCCAGTAAATGCATTAAGAAAATTTGAAAGACCTTTACCTAGTTTGTATGGGGGCGAGTCTATTGTACTGGCAATCGGAAGAAGTGGTACATTGTTCTTGTGTGTCTTGGGAAGACCATAGAACCTGGAAACCTTGGAGCTGCACTGGCCATATTATCTAATCTAATCTAAATCTAGGTCTAATTCCAAGAACCATATGATTTTTAATTGACCACAGCCGTGAATGGAAGCTTTCTATGTGTATTTGGACATGCTATAAAACACAGTAGAGCCACTAATTACGGTAATAGTAGAAATTGAGTATAATCATAATCATAATAAATGAAAATGATCTTCAATTCCGACAAGATGATGCACCACCGCACTGAGGGCTCTGGTAAGACAGTTTTGCACAGCGACTTTATTGATCTGTGGACTGGCAGACGAGACTCAATTGAGTGGGCGCCGAGATTCCCGGACTTAAATCCTTTAGATTACTTTCTTTATGGACATTTGAAAAGTAAAGCTTTTGATACAAAGCCAGATTCAATCGAAGATCTTCGGAACCGGATTGCGGTTGGATGTAGAAAATTGAAAATGTTCAGAATACATTTGAACACAATTTTTATTACTGCGTTGCCGAAAATTAACACCACTTTTAGCACTTATTACCACACTGAGGTGTACTTTTTTGTAGTAAATTAATTTTCACTTTACTTTTACTGTGTGTATCATAGTTTATAATTAGTTGTAAGTAGTTTATGTTTTTCTAACAGTGGGGGATTTGTTTTCAACTTTGCAGTAAAGTTTTGTTACTATGAAAACTATTGATTATTATTTTTTACTGCCTAATTCATTATCAGTATTAAATTAAATTATTAGAATTACAAATCCAAATAGCTTCAAAACGGTTGAAGATAGGTATAAACTTTATTATACATAATTTGATTAAAACTTTATGTAGAATCAAAAAATGAAATAAAATTTGGGCGTTTCCATTTAAAAATCTAACAGGTGAAGCAATATCTTCTTTTTGGATTACCCTGTATTAAACAGCTACAGTAAAAAAAATGTCCCCCTAGAAGTCAAAACTGACGTGTCCGAGCGTTTTTCCCAAAATATACTAAAAGAGCCACAAACAGGAGGGTGACCTTTTCGGTGGACCACCCTGTATATTTTAATAATAAATATTGTAACACTTTGGAACTCTATCTATATATGAACTTTTTGTTTTAATTTTACGAGATTAATAAATCTCCAGAGTTTTAGACATTAGTTAATTTACACTCTGATCAAATTATGCTTTTCATAAACTTATGCAAAGCCCTGGTTTTATAGGACCTTTTAACTCACTTATCCATTAATTAAAAAACGCGAGTGCGTCAAAACCGCATATAGAAAGAAGAAAGAAAGAAAGACGTTTATTATGTAATAATTATATAAAGTATACAATTACAATTACATAAAGGGTGACATTCGCAGAGCGTTCTTCCATGCCACCTACACCAGAAACAAACAAGATGATAAACAGAAACTATAAAAAACTTAACTAACCAACCCAACTCTGTTGTTGCATTTTTTGGAGTAATAACTTCTTGTATTTCATTTTGAAAGAAGCATATGAATTATCAATAATTAAATTAAAAACATCAGAGTTGAGTAGCTCTACTGCCTGAAAGGCAAACGAACTCCTAAACTTAGCCGTGCGATGCTGAGGTATACTAAATCTAATAACATTTCTAAGGTTCAGCTGATGTATGTTCTGCCTAGCAACTATATGGTTCCAGAGATATCCCGGGCATCTCGACCTAAATATCCTGAACACAAAAGCACCAAAATGAAGTGTTGTACGATAGCTATATTTTAAGATATTATTTCCAACATAGATTGGTGTTATATGATCAAATTTGTTTATACAGTAGACAAAGCGGATGCACGTATTTTGAGCTAATTGAATTTTTCTTTGAAATTCATTACTTAAATAATTAAAATAAACAACACTGCAGTAATCAAGTAGTGGATAAATAAGTGATTCAATTAGCAACAGTTTGGTTTTTTCTGGCAAAATGTACTTTAAAGAATGTAAGCTTTTTAGTTTAATATACACTGAAGTAAGTTTCTTCCTTGTGTGTAATTCAAAATTTAAATTTACATCAAAAGTGACTCCGAGATTTCTTGCAGACTTAACAAGTGGCAGCAAGGACCCATCAATATGCAAATCTATAAAGTTACAAAGGTAAAACTTACTCCTAAGTGCAGATGACCCCAATATTAAGTAATTACTTTTCTTCGCATTTAAGACTAAACCATGATCAACAGACCAAATAAATACTCTCTCCAAATCCTCATTGACCTGTTGCACAGCCGAACTGGCCTCCTCGGGGGCAAAACCAGCTAAGAGCTGGGTATCATCAGCATAGAGTTGGACCGTGCAAGACCTAACCTGATTGAGCAGGTCCGACGTGTACATATTAAACAAGAGTGGACCCAGTACACTTCCCTGCGGCACACCCATGCCTGTCATCACAGCCTCAGATCTGGCACCATCCAGCTCCACCAACTGTAGTCGAGAAAAAAGATAGTTAGAAAACCATAAACAAACTTGTTCCGAGAAGCCAAAAAATGAAAACTTGGCAATTAGCATTTGGTGATTAATCAGGGCAAACGCCTTGCTATAATCAAGTAAAACCAAGCAGGATACTTTGCCATCATCCATATTTCTAGAAATATTGGTAGTAACATTAGTAAGGGCTGATGCAGTATCATGACCCTTGCGAAATCCAGACTGAACTCCAGGAAGAATATCCTTATCATACAAATATTCCTTAATCATATCACAAATGAGTAACTCCAACATTTTGGCAAAAATTGGAAGGAGAGAGATAGGTCTTAACTCTGCAAGGGTTTCTATCTTAGGGTTCTTTGGCAGTGTTTTAATAATGGAGGTTTTCCACAAGGTAGGAAAATTTCCAGTGTGCAGACACAAGTTAAACAAGTTAGTGACCATATCTCTGTATAATAATATTTTTGACTGATTAATAAAACCTGCACAAATATGATTCTCATAACCAATAGAGAATATAGACGTTCATGGGAATAAAAGGGTGGTGTAATTACCATAATCCCTATTTGATAGAGATTTGCAACGTCGGTCGAAGGTAAATCCCTAAATTTAATCCGTTTTTAATGGCAAATAACGGAGATGAAATGTGTCGTTAAGCTGCAATCATAATATTTTGCTTGGCAAGCATAACAGTTTAAAAGTTATGAAAAGGAAAATATGCACTGGGAAAACGAATCGTTTGATTTAAACAAAAACGGAGTTTACTGAAACAAATTTTTGTTTCGTATAAGCGAAACACATGTTGGTTTAAAAGTGTCAAAAATGTTGACATGAATGGAATGAGAATATTTTTTTGGGACAAAAATCTTGTTAAATACTTATGTTTTTCTGCTATAAAAGTTCGATCTGTTTTGAAAGTATTTTTTATTGCGCAATATATATATATATATATATATATATATATATATATATATATATATATATATATACAGGGTTCGCCAAACTCAGTGGCGTATTAGAAGTATATGGAGAACGAGTAAAGATATTTACTTGAGATATGGGTAAGGTTCATACTAAGAAGTGAACTATATTTTAAAAATATTTTCGAAGTTGCGGCGTTGCCAGCTCTCTAGCAGACAGACAGGAAGTTTCTTTTTTTAAATACAATACCCTGTATATTATTGCATTGTCAAATTCTACGAACTATTCTGAGCATTTTTTATGTAGTATGTTCTATACCTATTTTGAGCAGTTTTGGAAATAAAAATTATTTTCTAATTTTTAAGGGTCAAATCGGCTTCAATGTAAAACACGATATATTTTTAGAATATTGTCCCAGAATCCTGAAATTTTTATACGAGTTTCCGAACATGTAGGTTAATTGACGGCTGAAGGTATTTTTTAATAAAAGGTTATACAGGGTGTATAAAAATATAGTTTATTCGCGAGGAACAGAATGTCCATAACTCGATTTTTTTTAAATGGAACACCCTGTATATTTTAATTGCATCAAATAGACAGAGATATTGCCTTTCAAATGACATTAGGTGTTCCTATACCTATCTCTGATGGGTAATGAATTAAATGGCATTTAAAAGAAAAAATCGACCATTTTATTATTTTCTGGAAAAAAATCTATTCTATCTATCTTAATGATAACTAAATGAAAATACGTTTGTTGTGAAAAATCTATAGTTTAATATTTACAATATGTATTCACAAACGCTTTAGATAAAAAATTAACGATACAACCGAATAAAACAATATTACAAAAATATAGCTAACAACAGAACTATCCCCAAATGAATTTTCAGTAACTGAACTGTTTAAAGTGTCCTCCATTAACTCTGAGGCATTCCAGAACTTGTGTCATTACATGACTCGTTGCTTTTTGAATCTCTTCCGCGGATAATGCCAGCAGTGCTTCTCTTGTCCGATTTAGGAGTTCTTCCTTTGTTTCTACTGGCGTCTGATAAACTATCCCTTTTACCCTGCCCCAAAGATGGAAGTCGAGAGGGGTAAGGTCTGGGGACCTAGGTGGCCAAATCCATGGACCTCGTCGGCCAATCCATCTGTCTTCGAAGATTGTAGTAAGTTCCGCACTTACTTCGTTTGTACAGTGAGCCGGTGCCCCATCTAACTGATACCAGCAGCTCCGGAGTAAGTTCAATGGTAACTCGTCGAGAAAATCAGAAACTGTAGTTTTCAATATTTCCAAATATTTTTCAGAATTTAAATTTTCATCGTAAAAGCAAAACTTTATTTTGTCATTCATCATGAGGCAAAATACATTGAAACCGAACTTGTATTGAAAACCTTTTTCTCTGATAAAATAAGGATTTTCTTTGGACCAAAAATGTGAATTTCTTCTGTTAAAATCCCTTCTTTTGTGAATTTGCTCCCATCCGTCCAAATAACTTTTTTTAAAAAGTTGGGATCTTCTTGTGTACGCATCAGGATCATTTCGCAGTATGCGACGCGCTGAGGAGGATCAGTAGGCTCTAAAGCCTGGGCTGTTATAAATTTATAATTATGCATTCTATGTTTGTGCAAAATTCTTTCCACCGATTTGTAAGAAATGCCTAAATCTTTCTCTGCGCTATTAATTGATGCGTGAGGGTATGTATGGAAATAAGACAAAACAGTAATTTCATTGTCTTCGTTACCTGTTACAGGTTTGACTTGAAGTCTTGGTCTTTTAACATTATTGTACTCTCTGTAATTCTTCTCTATTCTTTTAAACTTTTTCTCGTTCATTGGGACAGAATCTGGATAAAGTTGATTAAATTGTCTACATGTTCTTGATATTATTTTATCACATTGACCGTGTACATAAAACAAATTTAGAATTTCTACACTTGAGTAAGAATTTGCCATTTTAAATTAGTGAATTTTTGACAACTATGCATATTAAAAACAAATGTTCTCTGTTTGGTTTCCTGGGAGATGACAGGCGTGCACAGCCTACTAGTTAAATAATCTTTCGTTTTACGAGATATTATTCGTGCTTCTACTAAATGGCATCTAATTAATTAATCATCAACGATGCTAATACTATTGAAAGGTAATTTTTTCTCTGTTGGATGCAACAAAAATATACAGGGTGTTCCATCGTGAGTATTGTTTTATTCGGTAGTATCGTTAATTTTTTATCAAAAGCGTTTGTGAATACATATTGTTACTATTAAATTATCGATTTTTCTCAAGAAAAGTATTTCGATTTAGGTATTATTAAGACAGATATACGTAGAAATAACTTGCCAGTATTTGACAAAAATGTTTACTTCTCTATTCAGTGCGCTTAAAATAGATTTTTTTTACAGAAAATACTAAAATGGTCGATTTTTTTTTAAAATGCCACTTAGTTCATTACCCATCAGAGATAGGTATAGGAATACCTAATGTCATTTGAAAGGCAATGTCTCTCTCTATTTGATGCAATTAAAATATACAGGGTGTTCCATTTAAAAAAATCGAGTTATGAACATTTCTGTTCATCGCGAATAAACTATATTTTTATACACCCTGTATAACTTTTAATTAAAAATTACCTTGAGTCGTCAATTAACCTACATGTTCGGAAACTCGTATAAAAATTTAAGAATTCTGGGACAACGTTCTAAAAATATATCGTGTTTTACATTGAACTCGATTTGACCCTTAAAAATTAGAAAATAATTTTTATTTCAGAAACCTCTCAAATTAGGTATAGGACATACTACATAAAAAATGCTCAGAATAATACATAGAATTTGACAATGCAATAATATACAGGGTATTGTATTTAAAAAAAGAAACTTTCTGTCTGTCTGCAATAGAGCTGGCAACGCCGCAACTTCGAAATTATTTTTAAAATAAAGTTCACTTCTTAGTATGAAACTTACCCAAATCTCAAGTAAATATCTTTACTCGTTCTCCATATACTTCTAATACGCCACTGAGTTTGGCGAACCCTGTATATATATATATATATATATATATATATATATATATATATACACATATATAAATATCCAAATTTCTTATATTAAATATATTATTTTCAGAGAACTACAAGTTAGTAGAATGCCTATAATCCTTATTTAGCAAATTTTTTGAAACCGCATTTTGACAAACAAAAATTTTTTAGGTACAAAGTTCAATATCAACAAACCTGATGATGCTAACTTGGTTAGCGAAACGCGCATCCAGAACGTAACAAATTGTGGAGTAGTATGGTTAGAACTCTTGTATTTTGATCTAACATTTTTTTATTAAGAACTTCACGTAGCTGAAAAAAATTGTAAAACATATTTCTCAGTTTTTATTTAAATAAGTAACATGTTCATCCCATTTTAGATGGTTTTCTAAAATAATTCTACGGTATTTAATGCTATAAGAACGAATTATTTTTTTACAGTTACATACCAAAATTATAACAATTCTCTGAGTGAATTTGTATATCGTTTTTTATATTGTTGGTAATATATTGGTGGCAAAAAAGTAATGAGAACTGTTTTTGAGGAATTTAAACTTAGTAGGTTATTGTCTAGCTACCGGTGCACGTTTTAACTATGCCGCGAACTGATAGAGAGACCGACAGACATACCGTCTCAATTGAGAAAACATGTTTTTTGGCATCTAGAGACCCTAAAACGTGAAGATTTGTAAAATCCTAGGAGGGCGATTTTCTCTCGATTACAAATTTTTAATTTGGCCGTCATTTTGTTCCGCCATCTTGAATTCGTACCCCATTTTTATCAGCTCATCTCTATATCATACTAAATTCTTGTACAAAATTTGAAATCAATCTAACACATAATTTTTTTCAGCTTGATTTTTTAATAATTTTACTAAGCCGCCATTTTGTTTCACTATCTTGAATTCGTTCCAAAAATTTACTGTTTCATTCCTACGTACTACTTGATTTTTATACAGAGTTTCTGGCAAATTAAATAAGCAGTTCTTTAGTAATTTTTTTTTAACATTTCATTGCGTCGCCATTTGGTTCCGCCATACTGGATTCTTACCAAAATGTTAAAATTTCGTCCTCATATGACCCTTAACTTTTGATCAAAATTTGAAGTCAATTGGGTAAGTAGTTTTGGAGCTATACCGTGAAAAGACAGACCGACAGACTGACGAAATTGAGAAACATCTAGGGACTCTGAAACGAGATCAGAAAAATCTGGGAGGGTAATTTTTTTCACGATTAGAATACTTTCCTTTTACTAAGTAGTAGAATTCCATGTTTAGCCTTCCTATTAAACATGTTTATAAATATCGTCTCTCTTGATCCAAATGTGCAATTTAAAAAACGAATTAATGCTACTCATTTTGAAGCATTAGCATTAATTAAAAGTCTCTTTATTATTTGAATAAAAAATTTATATATTTAATATGATGATGGAAATAAAAGAGAAACAAAAATAAAATTGTAAAAATTGAAGGCTAGTTCAAGCAACCATTTTTAGATGTGATGTTTTGTGTTTTGAGGTTTTTTTAGGTTTGTACATTTATCTTACGTTGCAAAATGTCATAAATATATATACAGTAGAACTTCGCTAGTTCGGACACGCGCCATATCGGACACTCCAGTAGTTCGGCGCCTCTTATCAACCGGACAATTTGATATTTTTACCTCTTTATTTCGGACACCCATTAAGTGCAAATGCGAATAAATTCCGCATGTTTCTGAATAAAACTAGTTAAAACCAGTCGCGTTTGGCGACTACTCAACGACTCTGCGCGGTCGATTAGATTCAGTCTTTCTTTGTAATTGTACGGGGGTGTCGTAAATTGCTAAAAAAATGGCGCCAAACAAACGGCCTTATAAAACGTTGACTCTTGCTGAAAAATGCAAGATACTGGATGTCATTGACAAGGGGGGAAGCATATGTAACATTTCTGATACATATGGTGTTCCAAAATCCACTATCTCGGATATTAAAAAGAACAAACTTAAAATAAGGAGTTTTGTGGCCAAATCATACCAAGGACCAGGTACGTAGGCATGAAACTAACAACATAATGCCATTGTGTTGTAACTGATGTTGGTTTTATCTTTAATGTTTACAATGTGGCTGATACTCACTTATCCTTTTTCAGGAAAGAGAAAGGTTATGAAGAAAGCTGAAAATCCTGAAGTTGAGATTGCCTTATATAATTGGTTTTTACAACAACGCAATGCTCATGTGCCAGTTTTCTCAGGAATACTACAAGCTAAGGCAAAATATTTTTATGAAAAAATCACTGGGAAAAAAGATTTTTTGGCGAGTGCTGGTTGGCTTGACAAATTTAAGAACAGACATGGAATACGATTTTTAAAGGTTAGTGGTGAAAAACTTTCTAGTGATGTAAGTGCAGTATCACCATTCCAAGAAAAATTTCGATGTCTAGTACAGGAGATGGGGTTAAGTAGAGACCAGGTTTATAATGCTGATGAATCAGCGGCCTTTTGGAGAGCTTTACCCGATAGCACCTGGGTTCACAGGCAGGAAAAATCGGCGCCAGGTCGAAAAATATCCAAGGAGCGTGTAACATTTATGCCTTGTTCCAATACTTCGGGGAAACATAAGCTACCACTCTTAGTTCTTGAAAAAGCTGTACATCCAAGAGCATTAAAAAACTGCATATTGCCAGTGCTTTACAAGGCAACCACCAAAGGATGGATGACAAAAAACTTATTCATGGAAGAGTTTAAAACGTGCTTTATACCCAAAGTTAAAACGTTTTTAACTGAAAATAACAGACCTCATAAGGCCTTGTTATTGGTACACAACGCTCCCTCTCATCCACTTGAGGAAGATATAAATTTTGATCCTGACTTCAGAGTTATGTTTTTACCACCCAATTGTACTGCTATTTTGCAACCAATGGATCAAAATTTAATTCAAAAACATAAAAGTCGCATACAGAAAACGCTTGCTAGATCATTTAATCTCCATGGAAGACGGAGATGTAACAAAAGTTTTGAAGCAATACAATTTAAAAGATGCGCTTTGTAATTTAGATATAGCCTGGAAAGGCATCTCTGAAAAAACATTAGTTATTAATGCAGAGGAACTTGAAGAAGAAAGCATTTCGCTCGCAGAACTTCGAAAAAGGCTTTGTCCGTTAAGCATTGCAGATATCGCTAGTATTTCAGACTCCTTGCAGATTATAGACCCAGAAAATAAATTAAGTGAGGAAGAAATTGTCAGTTGGGCGGCAGGAGAAAAAGAATTTGTCTCAGGCTTAACTGAAGAGGAACTTATCAATGAAGCATTGGAAAGCAAAGAAACAAGTCACAGCGAATTAAGTGAAACAGAGGATGACAATGTTGTGTTGAAAATGAAGCATAGCGATGCTGTAAAAGCCTTATCACATAGTATTCAGTGGGCCGAGGAAAACGATGTTCCTACCCAAGATATTTTGCTTTTAAAAGGATTAAAAGAGAAGGCTGTTACGACAGCAAAATCCAAAAGTGTGCAGACAAAAATCGATTCATTTTTTAAAAAACCTTCCAATTAAATATTTATTAATATTCTTTGCCTTTTTATGTAAATATTTAATGCATATTAAGGTACATATTGACATAATACATATATATGCACATTTTGTTACATATTTTCAGAGTGTGTGTTATCTTAAGTTATTTTATGCATACATATACATATATGTAGGTACAATTATCTGTTTTTCTTTAATGTTTTGTAAAGGGTTTGTTTTTTTTAAATAAACATGTCTTTATATTTTGAGTTTAGATTGGAAATAATAAAAACAAGAAACAATAACGCAATCAAAAAAAAACTCCAGTAATCCGGATACCGCACTAATTCGGCGGTAGCTGTTCCGATATGTGTCCGGATTGTCGAAGTTCTACTGTATACATATATATATATATATATATATATATATATATATATATATATATATATATATATATATAGTACAATTAGCGCCAAAATGAATGCACAAAACAATATCAGAGTCACCAACTGGAGCAAAACCGACATTTGTGATTACCAAGAGAACATCTGAAATCTTCACCGGACTTGATACTCTCTTTACCACTTAACAGCATATAGCCATCTGTGGCGAAACTCATAACCCAAGAGTAGTAAATCAAAAGTAGAAAATATATAACGCAGCAAGAACTATTATATAGTAGAAAATGGATTTTTTGGGATGACCGCTAAAGCAATGGAATTTCGCTAACCATAGACACGTGTTACTGACTTAAGGTCTGCATCAGTACAGTCAACTAGTTCAAAGACGAGTACAACTAGCGCCAAAATGAATACACTATATATATATATATATATATATATATATATATATATATATATATATATATATATATATATATATATATATATATATATATATATATATATATATATATATATATATATATATATATATATATATATATATATATATACTACTTCTTGCCGCGTTATATATTTTCTACTTTTAATATATATATACAGGGTGGTGCAACCAAGATGGGATGGACGATTGTGGGCAAACGGAGAGGAATTTGAAAAAACATTTTTGGGATATGATTGATAGTCAAGAACGCTGTGTTTTAAAATTATACCCATTATACAGGGTGGTCTGAAAAGTTCGTGGTGAACCAAACTTGTGTTTTTTTAAATGGGACACCCGGTATATTATTATTTTAGTTGATTCTCCTATTCGTTACGATCATTTTGATATGAGGTTTGTTGGGTCTAAAATTTATACCAAGGGAATGGGACGAGGTTAAAGTGGGAAAAGGGTTATACTCCAGCCATTTTTTGAAAACAATTGAAGCAGGTATGGAAAAACCAAATATTCTATAAAATGTATTATATTTAGTACTACAATAATCGCTTGTAAGTCGTTCAAAATTATTCACTGTTATACAGGGTGGTCAAGTTTTGCAAATTTACCTTGGATTGAATTTTTTTAAATGGAACACCATATATTTTACTGTCATATTAAAGATAACATCGCCATTCAGAAAATACCCTATTTGATATCTTTCTAACCAACAGTTTTTTAGTAAATTAACCGTGTAACCAAAATTTACTCATTCTAACAGAAACGATATTATTTACGTTGCTTAAATTGACTACCTATAATATAAGGAGGCCATGATATAATCATAAATGAAAAGAAAGATTGACATTCTTATCAAAACCGCAAAGTGTCAGAGAATTGGCATCAATTACCATTGTTTTTTGACGATAAGCCGAGAAATTGTTAAGTAACAATGAGTTTGAGTACTCCAGAGTTGATAAACATGACTTTTATGTTGGGCGAGTGTCAAAAAAACCCTTTACTAGCAAGCAGGGTTTATGCGGTACGATATCCCGATGCCGAAAAAAAACCAAGACCTGAAGCTTTTGCAAGTTTATTAGAGAGGTTTCAAGAAACAGGCAATATTGCTTTTAAGAAACGTAAAGTAATTAATAAACCAGTTACCAATGAAGATAATGCTTTGACAGTGTTATTAACAGGTTCCAACCACAGTGGAAGATATGAAGTTGAGAATAATACGCAGTTATCGCAACATTTCAGACCTGACTTTGAGAAAAGTGAAACTTTCATTTATGGATAGACTCGAAATGTGCCTTCAGCAAAACGGTGGTTTAGTTGAACATCTTTTATAAGTTTTAATTACATTGTTTTTGTTGATTTATATTAAATTTATTTTTTTTGTAAAAAAAGATCTGTTATTAATACTGTCAAAGCATTATCTTCATTGGTAACTGGTTTATTAATTACTTTACGTTTTTTTGAAAGCAACATTTCCTGTTTCTTGAAATCTCTATGATAAACTTGCAAAAGCTTCTATCTTGTTTTTATTTCGGCATCGCATCATCAAAGAACAATATTTATTTATTTACTGATGACAATATTCTGACACTTTGCTGTTTTGACAGGACTATCAATCTTTTGTTCAATTTATGATGATATCATGGCCTCCTAATATTAAATTGTCAATTTTAACAACGTGAATTCAGAGTAATTCGTGTTAAAATGAAGAAATTTTGATTTCACAGCTAATTTACTGAAAAACTGTTGGTCAGAAAGGTATCAAATATGGTATTTTCTGAAAGCTAGTAATGTTATCTTTAACACGGAAGTAAAATATACAGAGTGTTCCATTTAAAAAAATTCAATCCAAGGTAAATTTGCAAAACTTGACCAACCTGTATAAAAGTGAATAATTTTGAACGACTTACAGGCGATTATTGTAGTCCTAGATACAATACATTTTATAGAATATTTGGTTTTTCCATACCTGCTTCAATTGTTTTCAAAAAATGGCCGGAGTATAATCCTTTTTTCCACTTTAACCTCGTCCCATTCCCTTGGTATAAATTTTAGACCCAACTAACCTTATTTCAAAATGATCGCAACGAATAGGAGAATCAACTAAAATAATAATATACCGGGTATCCTATTTAAAAAAACACAAGTTTGGTTCACCACGAACTTTTCAGACCACCCTGTATAATGGGTATAATTTTAAAACACAGCGTTCTTGACTATCAATCATATCCCAATTTTTTTTTTCAAATTCCTCTCCGTTTGCCTCTCGTCCACCCCATCTTGGTTGCACCACCCAGTATATATATATATATATATATATATATATATATATATATATATATATATATATATATGTCTTGATTCTTAGTCCTTCGAGGATGGAAAAATATAATGTGTTTTCACAAATTCACATTTGGAATTTCGAAGCTTTCTTTCTCTCGTCCGAATAGAGACTTTATAAAGAGAAAAAAAGAAAATTTTATTTGAAACGTTTTACGTAATAATAAAATAATAGTAAAAGTAATATCATTTTGGTAAAAATACAGCTTACAGTTAAGCATTCCCCACATAACGAAAAGAAATTTTAAAAAATTCTGATATTTACACTTTTTGTATTTTCAATTGTAGAGTGTGTAATATTTTATGTTTTTTCTTATTTGTTTAGGTTTCTATCATCGTAAAAAAATCTACTTTTTCTTTGTTTTAATACACCTGATAAGTCTGCAGCTTTTGGACTAAATTAAAACTGACAAACGTAATCCCCAAACATTACTAGGTAAACCGTCTTAGCGTCAAAACAAGCTTAATGATTTATAGACTAACTGTCACTACCTAAACCAACCCTCCTATTACTGGGCACAAAGCGCCCCCGTAGGCCAGATTATTAGCTACATGATTGCGTTACAATCAACCCCGATCGTTATTGCCCAGGGGTTGCCGGTTACCGACACTTTTAGCAGCCAGTTTGCGAAATTAAATTACAGCTTGGGGGAAAACTAAGTTATTGTAGGTAAAGAGCCAGAAATATTTCTATTGTATGATACTTATTTTCTGTTCTTTTTTACGGTTTTGTGATAGTTTATTTGTGATATTAGAGCAAACAATTATCCCAAAGTTTTACGAGTATACTTTTTAAAGTATGCCTAATCAAAACTACTCCACACTAGTTAACTCTTATTTTATTATTAAATTCAATATAATTAATATATAAATTAATAATAATTTAAAAAAGTCGATAAATTTCCTTTACCTGTAACTTCCCTCGTTTTGAATTTTATTTTTCCTTTTATTAGGAATAACGAACTGTGAGCCAATTTAGTTTTGCACATAGTCATATATACATATATATATATATATATATATATATATATATATATATATATATATATATATAGTGATTTCATAAATGTTTTAATCCATTGACGTTTCGACTACATCAGCCTTTTCCTAAATTGCATATAAAACTAAAAACAAACGTTTTTATGTTTGAATTTATGTTGAATGAATGTTTCAATACTAAAATAATATCAAGTATACTCTTTAATATCAAAAGTATACTTTTCTGACAACTCTCTTAATTGGCAAGAAGGGCATTTTCCGAAAATGAATTAGGTAACATTCTTTTGACTTAACCACTCTATAAATAAATTATACACAATTTCATACTTTTTCCTTGAAATTTCTGATAATAATTCGTCCAATGTAGTTTTGGCTGCTTCAATAATATTTGGCCGCGTACTATCAATCTCACTTTCATCGATTAAACTCATTTTAAGGAAATTTATCTAACTTTTAAAAAATAAATGTAGACAAAACAATTTATTTTCATTATAAGTGTGACAGCATATAAAATTATGGCGTCGCTTGACGTGTCGATTATTCTGTTTTGTTTTTTCATGGCATTCGCGATTGTTTTAACCGCAGTATTAGATACTGTGTTGGGCAATACAAACAGTTTGGATGTGTTTTATTGTTGGTTGCAGCTTGCAACCCGTGAGTTATGAAATCATTACTCACTGGTATGTTGTTTATTATCTGTGCCATAGGTAATCAATAACATTATCTAACTAAAATCGCTTTTGTCATAAAGGAATTATTTGATAATTAATACATGTGATTTTTAGGGCACTAGGGTAAAGAATAAGAATTTTTATTTACCTACACCTATTAAAAAAGCTCAGTTTCATTGAAATTTACCACAAATATCTTAAATTTTAAGGTGTTTAAATTAAACTGATAAACGTCCCATAAAGAATAGTTTTAATATAGGTGGGAATGTTTCTTAACATAACTTTTTGTTAGTTTTTTTTTTTAATTTTAGTTATACTGCAATAATCGAATAGACTTAACAATTCTAGGTAAAAATGGTGCACTTATCGCTAATTGATAAAGCTAATCATTTTTGAGATTGGAAATTAAGTATCAATACATTAATTAAGGGAAACGTTATTTTTTCACATGAATTGATTTTAATTCTAAAAAAGTAGAAAGAAAGGTTTTTGACCCTCCTTTTTGAAAAGTCAAAAGTACTCTTATATATGTTATTCTTTACTATTTAATTTAGTTTATTAAGAAAAAAATACGTTTGTGCCATCTATTGTAATGTCACTTCCAATTATTATCTTTAAAACGGTTTAATGTTTCCATCAGAGACCATCTACAATTTAATATGTTATTTTTAAAAACAACTCCCACCCCCAAATGAACTTTTTTAATAGATTTGGTTAAATAAAATCCCTTATGTTCATTTGCCCTTCAAAAAGCCTTAAAACACGTTTTTTATAAACTTTTTTCTTACTCTGAAGAATAATACTTATTTAATGGAAGTAAAATTAACAAGATTTTTAATTCAGAAAACTGCTGTTATATTCATATTTTTGACAATTAACACTTTCTTTATAATCTACAATATTTTACAAAAAGCTTGGTAACTAACCACACAATTCACTCTTTGATAACATTGCCGATCTAGGCTTTCAACCTAAAAATATATTAAATGAAGTTAGTGGAGTTATACTGAAGAATGGAAAGCAAATCAGCTGACACATATTCTATTTTTTAGTAAACCTAGGTATTTATTTAATTTATAATTACCGTAACAAGCTGTGCTTTAAAATGTGTTTACTTCCCCCGTAAACGGAAAGTATTGTAAATGTGAAAAAATCCTCCAAGAGTTTTTCAGATATTTACGTTTTAGTGTCCCTAGATGCCGAAAAAACATTTTTTGTATCAATTCCGTTGGTCCGTCTGTCTGTCGGTCTGTTTGTTGGCAGCATAGATAAAAAACTACTTTCCCGATTGACTTAAAATTTTGGTCAAAAATCAAGGGTCATATGGGGATGACCTGGTAACATATTGATATAAATCCGATATGGCAAAAAAATGACGCACATTGGAACGAGCCTGAGTTAATCTTGGCAAAATACGAAATTGAAAATAATGGTTAAGTATTAATATTTATTTAATTTTGAAGTATATATCTGTATACTTCATTTTGTACTTTTTAAAAATATTTGATGAGAACATATTTTCAGGGGTATGAAAGTTAGGTGTTTTGGAATTGCCCAGAATTGTGGAATTTTTATGATAAGTTTTAGGCCGTTTTTATTATAATTTTTTAAAATTACGTTTATCGCCATGAGGATTCATATGCGTTTTTAAACTCCTTTGTATTGCAGAAACTGTTTGACGTTTTTATTACGACATAAATGTCAAATAATTGAATTTGTAATTTATCCAAAATATTCCAAAAAAAAAACAAAATGCTGTCCTAGTTTGCCCCCATAAAGAAAATAATTAGAAATTATTTAAAATATAATATTTTTAATCGTAAGCCAGTACTTGCTTCTAATTATCATGATTGATCCTAAATCTGGCAAAAAGTCAACCATTACAGGTAATAAAGAAACATACCCACGTATCAAATTCACTATAAAATGCTGCCCTAGTCTGCATCCCTAAAAGAAAATAATTAGAAATGATTTAAACATATGTTTTTTACCTGTTCCTAATTATTTTAATTTATTCAAAGTCTAACATAAAATCAAACATTGTTGGTAATGAATGTATTTATCCACGTATTAAGTTATCTATAAAATGTTGCTCTAATCCGCTGCAACCCCCTAAAAGTTGTGATAATGTGATTTTTTATAGTGGGCGAATTTTTATTTCCAATTATCCTAATTCATTGAAAGTATTTCAAAGACATTTTTTATGTTTAAAATAAACCATACCGCACAACATTTTTGGAATCTGCTTGACCAAAAAGTCGGCTTTTAATGACTACTTGAGGCGTTCTATTTAGCCGTTACAGCTTTTCCTTGTGTAAATTATTATTTAATCGCAGTTAGCTACGACTCTTATCAGGCCAATTGTTTTGTTTTTTTTTGTCAAATTGGCAATTAGCAACTTTAAAAATCTCTAAATATTAATTTTCTAGCCAAATCAAATAATAAAGGGGATCACTCGCTCACCATTTTGAATCCGCCATTTTATCTTTAAGAGAAAAAATATTAAATTAACAACAGCTATGTACTAATGTCAAATTTAGAGTCAATTGGATAAGTGTGAGGTGGTGAAAAACTTGTTACAAAATTAGATTAAGATTTTAAATTGTGTGCCATAACTAATTGTGGCATTGTGATGAATTAGTAAAACTGTGGTACTAATTCAAGATGGCGGAACAAAATGGCGGCCAAATAAAATGTTTGAAATCGTGAAAAAATCATCCTTTCAGGTTCTTCTATAATAGGGAATAACTCGGTAGATATACTTATCAAGAAGTATTTGCATTGACTAAGAGAAATAAAAGTGTAACTACTGATTTTTGAAACGTTTATTTCAATTCTTGTAAAAATGTATTGGTCGATACACCCTTCGGGCAGTGGTTAAAAATTGATCAAAAAGAATATATAGAGGATTCCATTTCAATAAATTCAACTTGCAATAACGTAAAATTGAAAATCGTACAAGAATTTATTGTTTGTAACCCTATTTTTAAAACTTTTTTTTAAAAATATCCTGATGGTTATTTTTCAATTTTGTTGCTTTAGAAAAGGAATTATTTCAAATATCATGAGTAGTATAACCTCAAACCCTTATATATTCTGTTGGCAATTGTAAAAACTAATACGAGCGCGGCCATTTTTATACTTCCTCTGCAACCCTCTGTATCCAGAGCCACTTGAGCAGCTGGTTTTTACAGGACAATAGCCACTTCAGAGTCTGTTCGATCGAAACCTATATACACCATATTTTTAACATAATCAAAGCAACTTCAGGAATAAACTCAATATATTTTAGCCATTATTATGTAATATTATTACACCGTAAATTCATTTATATACAGAGTGTTTGAAATTAAACCCTAAATCTCATCACATTATAAAATAATATTTTGTATAAGATACAAATCATTGCATACATACGGTATATTCAGTGGTTAGTGACTTCTTATATTCTATAATTATCATATTTTTTCATGTAATCTCTTTTATTTATATAACTTATATGTTCCTATACCGCATACTTCTAAGTCAGAAGTAGTATTTTATATTAAAAAAACTGTGAAAGATATATGTTATATGATCGAAGGATTTTTTTTCTCAGATTCTCGAAAAATGATAATTAAAAATAGATATACAAAAAAAATGAATCTCACTAAACATCCGATTTAGTAAAAAACTGCACTTAAATAAAACTTACTTGCTTCCTAAAGGAATTTCTTTCAAAGTGATATAGAACCGGGGGGAGGAGTCAGGGACGTAGACAGAAAATTCATTTTGGGGGGGGCCATTTGGGGCACAAATGGTTCTAGAGGGACCTATATACAGGGTCTGTCATTAGTGTGTCAAAGTAGCATACTTTTCTAGTAAAGATTTTTTTTTACATTAATGATGTATCCTGTAACAAATAATATGTGCCAGTGAAAAAGTTTAAATGAATTTTTTACATTTATTTTGGGTTTTTGAATTAAATAGCAAATGTTATACAAAAGTAACTTAATTAAACAGATCTGAAGAAACATGTGTTTTCACATTTATTTAATTTACAGTTGTGGAAGTATTACTAAAACTAATAAAAAATAAACATGAATAATATAAACCGATAACTAAAAAATACAAAAAAAAAACAGTTCATAAAATTCAATTTATTCTTGTCTTATTTTCCGCGAAAATATCTATTACTCTTTGAAGATCTATGTTTTCTACCAGTGACTTGTCAATTGATAAAATAGCCAAGTTTGATAGTCTGTCATTTCCGATTCTATTTCCCAAAAAGGATTTTATTATTCTTATAGCTTATATTTGGGATTCTTGCTATAGTCGAATGAGGTCTTATCGTGCGGATCCAAAGGTCACCAACATTATGAATCAAATCAGAAAACACAGTGAATACCAAAATGTTGTGTTATTCTTTTATCGAGCTATTAAATCCCGATGGGCTATTTATAAATATACAGGGAGAAAGAAAATAGTTTTTTTTATTATATTACGCAATATTATTAAGATAGCCACTTAATATTATTTTATATATTAAATGCCGAGGGACTAAATAAGAAATTTCGCTAGATATGTATTTGGTTAAAATTTTTTGGTTGGCAAAAACAAAAATACACAAAATGGCAAGCGCCTTAATAAAGTCGGAAGGCGGTTCGAATCAGTGGAACAAACAGGATATGTTCTGTTTATACAGCCACTTAATGAAAGTGAGATTTTTTTATCAATCACCAAAAATTATGAGCCCCGCTTGACCAAAAAAATCTAACCACTTATATAGTATCATTTATTTAAATGCGGGCCACCCCTGTGCAAAGAAAACTTGTATCTTTTTTGTATTGTGATAACAAAAAAATTTTATTTTGCAAAAATATTATACACTTTTGTTAAAAACACAAGATAATTAGTTGTTACTTAACTCGTGAGATTTTTTCAGATCTTTATGTTTAAGGGTCCCTAGATGCCGGAAAACATGTTTTCTCAATTTCATTTCTCATATATACATATATATATATATATATATATATATATATACATATATATGTATATATATACATATTTAAATATATATATATATAGCCTGTATTTTTCGTTCGCCCCGAGTTTTTGGTAAAGCGATTTTACCAATTTTTATATATCAATTATATTCAGAAACTTTTTAATATTATACACTAAAAATATCATCATCACTTAAAAAGTCCTAATTTTCTGAGTTGTCCTCAAATGGCGCAATGCAGTACTCCGGCGTAATATAATTTAATAAGTCTTGCCAAACAATTTGCACTTCATCTGATGTAAGACCATCGTTTCGTAATGTGATTTTGCCCCAGCCCATATTAATTCTATTGCGTTAAGCCGGTAATGGTATGGCGGCAGTCGTAAAACCTTATGTCCATTTTCCCGTAATATTTCATCTACGGCATATATTGTTGGTTTTTTAATAGATTTTGCCATTAAAAGAAGTTCTAGTTTCAGCATATTAGGTAAATGATTTTGTTTCTGTTTTATTAGCCAGTCATAAATATCACTTTTCTTTCAGGATGAAGTAGGTTGTTCATTTAAGATTCTTGAATCATAAGATGCATTTTCCAGAATGATTAAAGATGAAGCATCTAATCTAAAAATCTAAAAAAAAGTTAGTTGTTCTTTTAACCACTTTTCAAACAGTTCACAGTTCATATTATCATGGTAGTCCATACTTTTGCATGTTGAAGAAAACAGTAAACTTGCACCTGGGAGAAATCCTGTTGAAGAACCTGCATGCAAAATGATGAACCGTTTTCCCGTATTACATCCCTTTTTTCTCTTGACACTTTTTACCGACTCGTCCTGCCAAGATTTCGAACCACTTCCATTAGAAAATATCCGAGTCTCGTCTAAAAATACCACTTTTCTAAATTTTGAATTAACATTTTCCGTGTATTTCTTTAAAAATTGGATACGGTGACTTGCTATATGTGGCAACTCGCATAAAAATCTTCGATTACAGTCCTTTTTATATCGAAAACCCAACATTTTTATTAATTTTGACAACGATTTTAGTCCAATTTACAATATGCCTCGATTTTTTAAAGCTTCTTTTAAAACTTGAAGGGTTATATTAGTTTTTGATGTGTATAAATCGTAAATTGCATAACGAACATCCATTTTTACATTGTCACTTAAGGCTTCTGTCTTTGGCTTTTTTCGTGTACATTTCTTAATCTTCTGTGGTAGCAAATTATACTTTTTTTCATGCACAATTTTCTGCACAGTCCTTATACCGATTCCCAGAGCTTTGGCTGCTATCTCCTGGATATTTGCCGGTGAATTCTCATTTTCGTAATATTTTATTAGATTTAATACCATTTTTTTCGCTTGAGGATGCGAAAAACCCGAAAATTGTTTTCTATTACTCATTTTGTCACTGACTTGTCAATCTGACTTTGAAGTGACATCGCTCAAAGATTTTTGCAACTGCTGGTATTTATATGTTTATCCCCTTTTTTAATATGAAAATATCATAGGTCTATCTAATTCATCTTACTCGTAATAAAAGAAAAACAAACTTAAACAGTTTGTCGTTGATAAATCGTATGACCCGCACGATAACACTGCTTTTGACTATAGTAGAGATATTTTGTGTTGTGGTTTGAGTATTTTATTTCGTTAAAAATATAGTGCGTGTATGAGCGTAGCGTCTAATATATTTAGACAGGCTAACGGGGGGGGGGGCACAGGATAAAAATGGGGGCCGCGGACCCCCCAAGGCCCCCTGTCTACGCCCCTGGGAGGAGTATAGTTTTTTTGTATTTCTATATACAAAAAATCGGTACATTTTCTTTAATCCGAACTTTCCTCGTTATGAATATTTCCTTTTATTAAGAATAGTGAACCGTCATCTAGTTTAGTTCAGTGCGTAGTCATTTAATAATACATATATATATATATATATATATATATATATATATATATATATATTATCTTTTCAAATATTTGTAATGGACGCCATTTTGTTCCATCATGTTGGATTCCTACCAATATTTTACCAGTTTCTACCTATGCCACACTTGATTCCTGGAAATAATTTAAAATAAATTCACATCACATTTAATTTTTCTGCAAAATTTAAAGTCATCTGAAAGACATTGTTTTACGTTGATTTTTTACAAAAATTATTTGGCCGACGCCGTATTGAATTCATAACACAACTTTTACTAATTTTTTCTCTATATCACACTTAATGCTTGCAATATGAAATTAATCTAATGAGTAGTTTTGTTTCAGGCGATTTTTAAAATATTTTGTTAGGCCGCCAGTTTGTTTTGCTATCGTATATTCATACTAATATGTTATCAGTTTATTCCTATGTAATACTTGATTTTTGAGGAAATTGGATAATTAGTTCTTTGGTAATAATTTTTTTAACGACCACTAGGCCGCCATCTTGTTCCGGCATATTAGATTTTTACGAAAATATTAACAGGTCATCCCCATATGACCCTTAATCTTTTATTCAAATTGATGAGTAGTTTTTAAGCCACGCCGCGAACTGACAGCCAGACAGGCAGACCGACGGAATTGAAAAAATCGGAAAATATGCAAAACCTGAGAGGGTGTTTTTTTCACGATTACAAAATATATTACTTGACCGCCATTTTGTTCCACCATCTTGGATTCGTACCAAAATTATACCATTTGAGTCCTACATAATATTTGATTTTTGTGCAAAATTTGAGATAAAATGGATAAGCAGTTTTTTAGTAATAATAATAAAAAACCTGAGAGGCTGATTTTTTTGACGATTATAAATATTTTATTTGACCGCCATTTTGTTCCACTATCTCGAGTTAGTACCACAGTTTTACTAGTTCTTCTCTATACCACACAATTTGAAATCAGTCTTTTAAATTAATTAATTAAATTTAACCCCCGATTTTGAAAACATTTGGTTTTTCCGTTAAATGATTACCAATCACAATTTTAAAATTGATTTTCTGTTACGTGGTTTTGTGCTGCACTTTTTTTGATCAAGTGTATCAATTATCACCTTCGGCGAGGCTAACCAGAATTATCATGCTGCAGTTCCCAAAAAAAACTTATTAATTTTCAGTCACGAACTTTTTCCATCCTAATAATAACTTAATTGTCAAGTGTCACATACATGAATTAAAAAATATTGCTATTTGACCCTATTAGTTTTTAATTTCTTATTTGGATAATTCAAAAAAATGTTTGTTAATTTTCAATGCGCACATTTTGTATCTTAATAGTAGCTTAGTTATAAAGTGTGATATATCGCAGAAAAGCTAAACAAATACTCTTTTAAAACTGTTAAAATCGAATATACAGGCCATAAGAAAATGGGAAGTTGATGGTGGTTCTAAAAAACCGAAACGTTGCAAATAAAATCTGACTAAATAGGCGTATTCTACATAAAAAATTGCTTTCCTAATTTTGAAAAATAAAGAAATTATGAGGGATTTTCGAAAATACAGTGTTTTCAAAATATCTCAAAAACCAAAAAAGATAGAATCGGCATTCATTTATAAACATAATCGTCTAAAGCATTCCCCATTTAAACTTTCTTCTCTTACGGTTTCCGATATCCCAATACTGTAATAATGCATTTGGGACACATTATATATTTTTGCAGGGGCGTGCGGTGAAATTTTAAGAAAGGGAAGCAATTTTTAGAAACATACCTATTTGTAATGTAATTCGATTCTTCGATTATTTTTTGCAAATTCGTCAATGACGACATCATAAAAACGTCGATACTCCTACATATTTTGGAGAAGTTTATTTTCAATGGACAACAGCGATGTATGGGAAAGTCTCTCCTGCTCCGTTGAATTTCTCACGAAATTTTTCATACGTTTAAGTGTTGAAAAATTGCGTTCTACTGATGAACTTGTGGCAGGTATTGTCAATCCTAATTCACACAATTTAGACACTTCGGTGTAGGCATCTTCCAGCTCCTTGTCTTTTAAAAATTGCATTAGTTCCTTAGCGTTAATTTTTGGGCTAATGTCATCAGTTTCGTAAATTCACTTTTAGTTCAGATCGCAGTAACACTCGGTCGGAGAACTGCTGGCCATAATGAAGAATAAGAGATTTAAACGCATCTTCTGGAAAATTTTTTCCCTTAAATTCATCAAAATTGCAGAGCTCGAGGAATTTAAAATCATTTAAACCGTTAAATATATAGTTTATTTGTTGCTGAATTTGGTCGATTATTTCATAAAAGAGGCGTCTGTATGATGTTTGAACATCTCCCACCTTGTCTGTTCGAATACGCTTGGCTTGTGGCTCTACATTTAACGTCATCGTTTTCTCCCAAAATAGGTCAAAGTCATCTCTTTTTTGGCTTAACATGGACTTAAAATCATCCACTTTTTTTAGGCAAAAAGCAATATCATTTGTTTTAGTTTGTAATATATTAAAAACATTGTCCGAGAATGGAAATATTTCTGAAAATATGTTCAACAAATAATTAAAATTAAAATCTCGTTTCAAACAGTTCAAAAACTCTCTCGAACTATTTACTGCTTCTGAGTCCCACGTTTCATTATTTTCTATTATGTTCTCAAATAGTTCAATCAGTGATTCACGATTTTCAGATACTGTTAACACAAGTCTTCCATTATAGTTCCACCTAGTAGGAGCTACTTTCTGCAATCATTTGTGGACAATGGAGTCCAAAGCTTGTGTACGTTTTGTTGACTTGGAAAAAAAGCAGCCATGCCACTTAAAGTAACGAAAAATACTTTACACTCTTTAATGTGATTGATGGGTTGGGATAAAACTAAATTTAATTTATAAGCAAAACAATGGACAAACACAGCACTTGGGAAAGTTTCTCGAACTTTAGCTTGCAGCTCCATCATAGCTTTGAGCAATTAATTTTTTCTCTTCATTAATTTCTTTAGTAACGTTATAAACTACGGTATATAATGCATCTGCTGTACGATTCTCGGACACATTCTTAAAACCTAAAAATCGCTCTCGAATACTTCCGTCTGTTTTAACGTAGCGTATTACTACAGATAATTGGCTAAAATTAGCGTTATCAGTTGTTTCGTCCAGAACAATAGCAATGAACCGCGCCTCGCCAATCTCCTGCTTAATTCTTTTTAGAATAGTGGTTGCAACAGCGGAAATTAAATCATTCTGGATTCGATTCGACGTTCCGCGAAAAACGCTAGACTGCTCTAAATGATTTTTTAAGCAATCATCATATTTAGCCATTAAAATAAGTAAATTTGAAAATTTCCTCTATTTGAAGAAACCCTTGTTTCGTCATTACCTCTAAATCCCAATTCGTGCCGTCTGAGAAAACAAACAACATCGATAAGTCTTCTTAATATTTGCCTATTTTTATCGACTAGTTCATTGTGTTGGCGGTGACTAATTTCCAACTGTTTATTAAGGGCGTGTTCAATTCTGGCTTTGCCGAAGACTTTTTCTTTTATAACGGCCTGTAAATGCGCTTTGGACATAATGTGTCTTTTTACAGCTTTATCGAAATTGTTTAAATCGAAAAAAACAGTTTTATTCCAGAGACCTTTTTTATTTTCAAAAAGTAAACATAGCCAACAAAATAATTTACTTATATTTTCACACCCTCTTAGCCATTTAAATTGTTCGTATTGTTTTTCCGGATAAAAATGTGTAATACAGTTTTTCATTTTTGTGGTTAAATTTTTCATAGGCGGTTTTGCCCTTTCTTTGGAAATTATTTGAAGCTTATCAGCGAAGTTTAATGTTGAAAATCCCTTTAACATTTTCAACGTTATTACCGACAGCCGAAGTTGACGGTATTTGCATATCCAAGTCCGTATTATTGTCTTCCATATCGCACCATGGACGACCCGACGTACGTATCACACAACACACGGATAGCCGTTCAAACAAAGAACCTACTCCAACGATAGCTTCCGCCTCCACTTAAAGCACGCGACTGAAATGCAAAAATTGCAAATAACCGATGGAAAGTTCAATAACCTCTGGCTCGATTCATAGGAAATCAAGCATACGGGACTTGGCTGCAGAGAAGCTAGCGGCCCGAATAGGTTCTATTCGATGTTCTATTCTGGCTGGGTCGGAGTCAAGGCCGCATTTATTATGGGCTTGATAATTAAGATAATATTTTAACATTTTTAAAATAAAATGGTTTCCTATTTCAAAAATTACATTTTAGAAGACGTTTTGTAATTTTTTTTGGGGAAGCACTGCTTCCCTTACTTCCATGGACTGCACGCCCCAGTATTTTTGAGGTATTATTTTTTGAAGCTTTAGAGATATTAATTAGCACTGTCTGGACAGAATAAATACCTATTGATGAATCCCAAAGTGATTCTTTTATTCAATCAACCATAAGTTGGTTTAGAACCATTTAATATAACAGACAATCGAATATTTTTATAAAAATTCTGCCAACAAAATCTTTAGATTCATTCAAATAATAAATCTGAAGAAATCCAAACCTCAATCCGCTTATACACATTGAAAAATATAAATCTATTGTATGGAATCACCCAGCGTGATTCCAACGACCCTTTCGCACTGTATTCGAAAAATAACAACCCCAAAGAGAGTAAATTATTTCCCAATTACGCTGGCCTTCCACTTGTCGAACCATAGATGAATGAAGGCACTGAGGCAAATACACATCCACCCACATCATTACTTTTTATGGTGTTTGACGTGCCACCGTGCCCTTCCTTTAAGAGATCGAAATTGTTAGCCGAACGATGTTAAATTCAGAAGATATATGTTTTAGATATTGTAGTGTTTTCTAGAAGACACTATAATTAAAATACATGTACATTTTGAAATGTAAAGTTCGTTATGTCATTTGTTTCGAGAATTACAGAAAAATATTAATATAGTTTTAGGGAATGTTAAGGTGCATAGTTTAAAATTGATTTTGAGAGTACAAGGTGGTCCAAAAAAGTATGGCGGATATCACATATTATGTTTTTTTTTAAATGGATCATCCAATTTTTTAATTTATTTTTAGATTCTGCCTAAAATTATATTACTCTTTTATTAAACGTTAATCTAAACCTGGTAGGTTTGCTAATATTTCCATTTTTTTTTAAATACTAGTTTTCAATTTTGTAAAATCAACACTCATAATTGGTACAAGTGTTGTATATAGATGAAATGAGTCTAAAGGTATTAAGTCACATGATCGAGAGGGCAGTGATTGAATCCATCCCTATCTATCTATTTTTGTGCGTAACGATTGTTTAAAATTCCCCGAACTTCGTGATGGTAATGAAGAGGAGCTCCGCCTTATTGAATCCACATTTTTTACCTTTTAAAGTTATCAACTTCTTCATGAATTTGGGGTAATTCATTTTGCAAAATAATTAGATTTGTAGGCCCGTTAAGCGATTTGCGGAAAAAATATGGACCAATAATTCGAACAATTAATATTCCACACCATACATTGCGACCAATGGTTTTGGCTTTGAACTTCCCGGCCCCAAAACGGATCAACTGTTGAATAATAATGCTAGTTATGTCAGTTAGCTGATCCATTACTGCGAAAAATAGCTTCATGAGTAAACATTACTTTTGAAAAAAAATTCGGATCGGCCGATCGGATCTAGTGAAAAGGATGATACTTGTATTTTTTCATGGTGCGATTAGCCGTAGATTGAGATGTGTCAAATAAGTTACCTAGTTGACGGCTGCTGACCTGGGCATTATCTTCAACATGAAGTCAAATCATTATTTCTTTTTCCTTATTCGTAGCATTCCGGTTTACAACTTTCCGTTTTGCATATTCGACGCAATCGCTACTATCAAACCATTCCATTAAGCACTGAAAACATTTTCTAGATGGTATACGTCTATTAGGATACCTAGCTCTGTAAAGCCTTACTGCTAAAAGAGATTTTTTCCTAACCCCGCCCAATATATAAACAATATCAATTAATTCATTTCTAGTCAAATTCGTAACTATTACCTTTATATGTCACTTACTACAAATTAAATTATTTATAGGTAAGAAATCATGGTTCTTGGGATTAGATCGTGTCAAATTTGAATTATTATCCGACGTTTCGCCTTCGATTACACGAGACATCTTCAGGGATCTTTATTCCACGAGATCTGAACAATGAACGAATTCGGACAAAGAGCTAACCCAAGGTCACGGTTCGGCGAGCAAAAGTCGGGTATAAAAGTCCGCCAGAATCTCTTCGAGCCCATATTGTGTTCAGATCTCTTGGAGTAAAGATCCCTGAAGGTGACTCGTGCAATTGAAGGCGAAGCGTCGGATAGTAATTACAAACCTATCTAATCCCAAGAACTATGATTTTTTAATTGACCAAAGCCGTGAAAGCTTTCGTTTTATTTCTACTTGTATATATATTGTATATACTTATAGCTATATAAAAATTTTACAATGCCTACATTTTTGTTCTGTCAAGTGCATTAAAGCCGAGAGTAAAAATAGTAAAATTCAAAATAAATCGCAAATTATTAAAAACAGGTATATGACATACGCAAGTTCAAGAATTTCGCAAAATCTATCATAAAAAATATCAATATATACGTTGTGCATTTACAAAAGTCGAGATTTTTCAATTTAAAATGGCTGAAATGCATAAATTTATTTTGAACACTCAAAAGTCAAATTTATTTACGTATATCTTTTTTCATCTCTGTAGACCACTCGCACGAATTACGAGTGTTTTACCTTCTGAAACAATGGCACTACTGGAAATTTTTAAAAAGCTGAAGACTAGTATTTAAAAAAAATGGGATGTTCAGAAAAACTACTCTAGTTTTAGATATATATAACATCGTTAATATAAAAGTTATAGAATTTTACGCAGAATCTAAAAACAAATGTAAAAATAGGATGTTCCATAAATTAAAAAAAAGTGTTACATTCGCTGCATAGTTTTGAAAGACCATGTACACTCAAAAGTAATTTTAAACTGTGCATATATATATATATATATATATATATATATATATATATATATATATATATATATATATATATATATATATATATATATATATATATATATATATATATATATATATATATATATATATATATATATATATACAGGGCGTTTCTTAATTGAGTGTAAATATTTAAGGAGGTGCTTTTTGGGTCCATTTTAAGAAGAAAACTTCATATAAACATATGTCTTAAACGGTGTAAATTTTGAGATACAGGGTGTTAAACTTTCAATAATTTCTTAATTTTTCGATAATATCTCGAATACCACTCTAGATATTGTAATGAAATTTGGTATAGAGGTACTATGCATCTAGTGGAATTTTTTGATGTTGAACATTTTTTTAATTTCCACCAGTGGCGTCCGTACGGAATCCGACCTGTATATTTTCCCAGACATTGATGGTTCGCCACTGATTTTTTTTAAAATAAAAATTATTTTTGAAATTCCCATTCATTTTTGAGCAAGTTTGATCCCCTGGTAATTTTGTGTTGGACGCACGGTTTTCGTTTTAAAAAATAAAAACCGTTTATCTGCATGGTCCAAACAATCCTGGTCATAAGACGGATATCACCATGCATGCAGAGGAATATTATTGTATTAAACTCGAGAAATCAAATCTTGTCGAAAATAAATACTAAAAGTTTTCAAAAACAAACAAAAGAATCAATAAAAATGCTTTATTTTAGAAAAATCAGTGGCGTGAAAGTAATTACTATGTCAATTCTTATTAAAATCAGAAATCGCTTTATCTTAGTGAGAGATATTTGTAGATAATAGTATGTAGTCTTCAGCCACCAATCTAGGACCACCATGTCAATGTTTTTTAGAAGTCTGTTCCTTCATAAATACTTTTTATAAATTTTATTAAAATAATATGACATTCTTCAACAATAACAAGTTATTTACAAAACTATACTAATACAACTAGGTACAGAATTAATAATTTCAACAAAAATAATTAGGTTTTAACAAATTGACAGCACACTTTGTGAAACAAAATAGAAGAAAAAAATTAGATAAGTTGTTGAAAATGCCCACCACCTTGGAGAATACACGCTTCAGCATTATAGGTAAATCGTTCTCAAGAAACCGGCGATAATTATGGCCATTTAGTCTTTCTGGGAGGAAAAAAGGTCCAATTAGGTGATTTTCAATAACGCCAGCCCAAACATTTACAGAGAATTGCTCTTGATGATGATGTTCTACAATGGCATGGGGGTTCTCGTCGGCCCAGATATGATTATTGTGGAAGTTTCTGATAGCGTTCCTGGAGAAGTTCGCTTCATCTGGGAACATTATTTCGCGATCAAATAAGGGATTACGCACAATTTTTTCCAAAAACCATTCACAAAAATTAACTCGGAAAGGAAGATCTCGGGGAAGTAAGGCTTGCACTCGTTGAATGTGATATGGGTATAAAAAAAAATCATGTAGAATTCTCCAAACTAGGATGTGCGAAATATTTAGGTTAATTCCAATTTTCCTAGTACTCAGTTCAGGATTTTCATCTATGGAATTTAATACTGCCTCTTCAATTTCTAGAGTTCTTACAGTCCGATGGGCCCCTTTTAATTGATTTTTTGGCTTGAATGTACCTGTTTCAGTCAACCTTCTATGCACATTTGCAAATATTCGCCTATCTGGTATGACTCTACCAGGAAAACGCTCTTGATATAATCGCCTAGCTTCCGGTGAACTGCCATCAGCCAAACCATACATGTAATGCATGTCTGCCAACTCTTCATTGGTAAACTCAACCATTTCTTTTCTCAGATATATCAGATATTTAGAACACAAAATTAATTAAACCCGACTGAATCTGAAACCTGAACTGTCAAATTAAGTTACAAGAGAAGTATTAATTCTGACAGCCAAAGCCTACTAAAATAATAATTATTATTAGTAATCTTTCTTTATTGATGAACTAATAGTATTTTATAGTTTCGTGTTAAAAAATTATAAGCTCAAATAATAATTTTGAAATCTTTGGGTATTAGTTATTCATAAGCAAATTTGATTTCTTGAATTTCAGTCAAAAAAAATTTCCTTGCGTGCCATGGCGATTGGTGTTTTCATATTAGCGATATTGTTAAAACTCTGCAGAGAAACGGTTTTTATTTTTTAAAACGAAAACAGTGCGTTCAACTCAAAACTACCAAGAGATCAAACTTGCTCAAAAATGAATGGGAATTTCAAAAATAATTTTTATTTAAAAAAAAATCAGTGACGTACCATCAATGCCTAGGAAAATATGCAAGTCGGATTCCGTACGGACGCCACTGGTGGAAATAAAAAAAAATGTTCCACATCAAAAAATTCCACTAGGTGCATAGTACCTCTATACCAAATTTCATTACAACATCTAGAGTGGTATTCGAGATATTATCGAAAAATTATGAAATTATTGATAGTTTAACACCCTGTATCTCAAAATTTACACCGTTTAGGACATATGTTTATATGAAGTTTTCTTCTTAAAATGGACTCAAAAGTCACCTTCTTAAATATTGACACTCAATTAAGAAACACCCTGTATATATATATATATATATATATATATATATATATATATGTATAAATATATATATATATATATATATATATATATATTAATAGATATATATTATTTATGATATATTTCGAGAAAAAGGCTCTTGAGAAAGCAAGTTCAAAGCCCAAATTATGGATTCGTTATGTGGATGACATATTTATTATATGGCAACATGGTCATGCAGAGCTCGAAAAATTTCTGACTCTGGACATTTCGAATACACCGTGTATAGAAAACCAACAGATACAGACAGATATTTAAATGCAAAATCACATCATCACCCAGCACAAACTCAAGCTGTGGCAAATACCCTAATATCCAGATCCGTGTGATTAACTGAAACACAGACGAGACAAAACGAACTTAGGGTAATATCTAGTGCTTTAAAGAAAAATGGCTACACAAATCGCACCATAGAGAAAGCTATTAATGCACAGGTTTCCCGAACAACGAACAACAAAAATTATGAACCGGGAAAGCAACGAGTAGTCTTACCATATGTAAAAGGCACAACAGACAGAATCGGAAGAATTCTTAGGAAACATAATATACAAACAATACACAAGCCACAAACAACTATAGGTAAGCTATTTGGAAACCCAAAAGATAAAATCAAACTGGAAAACCACGGAGTATACAGTATTCCGTGCCAGGACTGTGAAAAGTTGTACGTGGGGCAAACTAACAGGCGAATATCAGCAAGAGTGGAAGAGCATAAACTCAGCATCAGAAATAAACAAACAACCTCAGCTTTGTTCCTACATCATCAAGAAACCGGCCATAAAATAAACTTCGATGGGTGTAGGGAGATATAGAACATTATAAGACCAGAATAATCCGAGAAGCCATAGAAATTGGAAAACAAGGTGATTTGAATAAAAGAGACGAATCATTAAAACTACCAACAGTATGGAAGACAATAATCGATAAATCTAAAGTCGCAAAAACTCAAGCGCAATTAGCGCAACAACAACAGCACCATCCGGAAAACACAAATAACGACCAACGCCTGCGCAGATATAACCTTCGGCCTCGAGTGGGGGTATAAAAGGAAGCGTCGCAGTCACCAACATCTCAGTCTCTATTCCGATGCGAGAAAGAAAGTTTCGAAAATGCCAAATGTGATTTTGGCGAAACGTCAGCAAAACTGTTCTTTTCAGAACGACAGTAGTGAACACATGTACACCCGGAATGAAAAAAGGAGTAAAAACCAACATATATATATATATATATATATATATATATATATATATATATATATATATATATACATTTCGCAAATTTCAGTACTTTTATCTCCAGATTTTTTTGTAAATTATATATTGATGGTATTATTGACAAACTTGGGCGAACTTAACGGTAACGAGACAGATCCACCTAACAATTAATTAAAACGGTTTTGTTAAAAAAATCCTTGTGTTAATATATACTTGAAATTTTCTTTACAGCTAATCAAACTAATCCTAACCTAACCAAAATAAACAAGCTATTTGAAAACCTGCTTGCAATACGACAACACTGTCCAGATATGCTGCATTTGACATTTAACATTTGACAATTCCCTTCTAATGTGAAATAAATTGTTGTTTTTAAAAGTTATTTATATATAAAAAAAAGTAAACTCCTCAAAAAATTAGTTGGCATAGAAAAGTTTTTCATCATTTTTAGTAGACTGTATTTCGGAAACGCCGATTTTTAAAGATTAAAAAGATTCTGAAACATCATTATTTGTTTAATCAGTAGCCTGGAGTGGTCTTTGATAAAAATAATTTTTTTGTGTATTATAGAGGGTGTGAAAAAATATAATGTAAAAATGAAAAATATTAACTCTCTGCACCTCTTGCAATAGTTATTCTAGAACTTTCATAGTAATCACATTTAGATGCTTTCTTCGATATCTCGGGCCGTATTTGGGGGTGTTTTATTTTTTTGTTTAAAAAAAAGTCACAGGGTATTTTCAATAAGTCTGTATTTTTTATATTAAAAAATTACAAATTTCCATGTTCACTTTTTATCAATGTAGAACTTTCGAGACTTTATTATTCCAGTTTCTCTGTAAACACAAGTATGGCGATTTTTATTTTTTTTAGAAAAAATTTTTAATGTGTAACTCTCGGAACTTATCCTAGTTTTTGGATTTTGATGTCCCTACTAGGACAAGTAATAGCTTAATTGCTTATTTCCTACCAATCTAGTGGATTTTGAATTTTCCTTTAAAACTAATTCGCTTAGTTAACTGTGGAAAAAGCATATTTACAAAAACCATGGAAACGCAGTTCAAAATAATGACAGTAATTGTCATTTGATTAAGCAGTGTGGTAAGTTTTCTAATAATTTTTAATTGAAATGGGCTAAAGTCATGGTACTTCTGCGTACAAAAAACTAGAATAATAAAGTACCGAGAGTTACACATTAAATTAAAAAGCACCAGAAAATTTGAAATTTTTGTATTTTAAAAAATACACAATGCTTGTATATACAGAGAAACTGGAATAATAAAATCCCGAAAGTTCTACATTGATAAAAAGAGCACATGGACTTTTTGAAAATACCCTGTAACTCTTTTTCTAAACAAATAAATGGAAAACCTCTGTACTTCAAGGTATAGACAAACTGGGATAATAAGGTCGCATATGTTTTCAGGGTGTCCCAATGAAAGGCTGACACACAAAAGTTGAATTTTTTTAAATGGGACATCCAATATTTGACGTGATATTTCAAATCTACTGGAAAAATTAAGAATTTTTATACGACACACCATATGCCCAATTCAGTTAATTATATCAAAAGTTAGTAAAAATGGATTTTATATATATATATATATATATATATATATATATATATATATATATATATATACAGTGTGTCCGAAATTGGTTATGACAGTATTGGGATCTCGGAAACCGTGATAGTTACAAAAACGTTTAAATGGAGAAAGTTTTAGACAATTATGTTTGTAATTTAACGCCGTTTTGCTCGCGATTCTATCTTTTTTAGTTTTTGAGATATTTTGAAAAAACCAAAAAACTGCATTTTCG